>JAPYYS010000725.1:0-40237 GCA_030522525.1 Campopleginae sp. 14b | reverse complement strand
GGGGGGGGGGGGGTGTTTCGCTTTGCCCGCCTCTCCCCTACATATATTTATAGCTTGTGCCATACTGCACTGGTGTTCTCGACTCGTCGTCAGTTCTATACATATAGTATATCAAGAGTGAAACGATTATTGGATGCACGCCATCCCATCGCTCCTGTAGCCAACCCCCTCGGGTCAGTTTGCAAATATTTTTTACGATCTCCAAATAGATATCTTTGACAAGACAAATAAATCTTGACGTTCCGTGAGAGAGCGAAGCAGCAGGGAAGGGACCGGATGAACGAGAGAGAAAGATAAACAAGGCAAGATGTTGCAGAATTTTCATTGTCCGAATTCTCCAGTGACATATGCGTAAATGGTGCCAACGAGCTGAAGTGGTATTCCTAAGAACGTAGTCGATTTCAAAACATACATATTTTGAAAATAAATTTTATGAACGATCCGGGTAGAATTTAATGAATTATGGCTCCAGATTTTGTTGAGCAGGTTTCGCCAATTAACGCTTCGACTTGAAAGTAAAACAATCTCAATTTCCACAGCGATGCAGTTTTTTCTCTCCTACTGAGGATCAACACCTAGGTAATTTGAAATATTTTCTCGATGTCAATTATTGTACGTAGGGGGTAAATGAACGCGTCGAACGAATGATCATTATGGTAATATTCTGAGCTCCTGAAATTTGACACTCATCGTATAACGGATCCGCGGTCGTAATACGATTTTTCATTCGGTTCATTCGATGTATATATATTTTTTCCATGTAAATGATTGTACGCGGAAAAAAAATCCAGAGTTGTAGAGGATGATAGGGCGGAGAAAGAGAGAGGGCTCGGATACGAGTTGGGTCAGAGATAAAGGATGACCTTTCCTCGCGTTCCATTCGGGTGCATCGTGATGCACATCGGTCAGGAGGAGCGAGAAACATCTCGCAAAGTCGTCTTTTTCGTCCTATCCACATACACACACTTATATATATGTAGTTCGTATTTGGCCTTCCGTGCTATGTCCGATGCTATAGTCGTATACGTATACAATGTATACAAGCAAGTATAGTAATATGTAATACACGCGAAATGCGGGAGGTGTAATGCGATGCCACTTTTCAGAAACCTCCTCGCTCGTTCCTCTTTTCAGCTTGCAACTGATGCTTCGCTCTTGCAATGCTGATGGGATATGTTCAACTTGTGTTAAATGCGTGTGTATGTGTGTTATAACGCGTATGTGCGAGTGTGCGGCAGCAGTTGCACGGTAGCGAGAAAAGAGATCCTCGTAACCCGTAAGATGAAACCCGAAGACCGTCAGCCTTTCCCTCCCACCTTAATGCCTCGCCAAACCTCTTTCGGCTCTTCTCCTTCTTCTGTATCCATCTCTTGTATATGTACGCGTACAATTCGTAAAAGGATGCTGCTGCTCCTGCATCCAAACAATTGCCCTTTTTTCAGGCTGTACTAGAGCTTTGGAAATCTAGCGGTGTTTTCCCGGCGAAAAATATTCAACCTGGCTGCGCACGATTTTATTTTTCTTCCTATTTGAGCACGGGTTATGCTTCAAAAAAATGTATCCCTTATTGTTCGACGCATTTTCAGAATTCAATGAGAGTCTTGTCGTTGAGGTTTCGTGTAAATGTAACTCTCGTTCAAGTGCTCGTGCTTAGTAACTCAATTTTACACTTTCGAAAAAACCCTTTGCAACCTCGGGAGTAGGTCGAGTGGAAATTAGGCTTTTTTCGGCTCCGCATTCAATTTTATCCACTTTAGGTTTGCCTGCGTTAGGGCGGTATTTGAAAAAAAAAATTTGATGCATTTTAATCTGACTCGGCGCGATGAAAGTTTTTGCCCGAGCAATTTCATCGACTACAGAATTTCGGTTTATTTATTTTTGTCTTGTACAATTCGAATTACAAAAATATTCCCGTAAATAAACCAACACGAGGCTCAGCTCTCTCGTACAATGATGCTTTCCTGGGTGACCAGGAAAATCTCCGAAAAATGCAGTGAAAATTGAAATATTATCGGGATGAAATCGGTTTTTATGAATAACCCTTTCACGAGTCAGTATAAAATAATTTATCCTGCTGTTCGATATTATGTATCGCGTATACGATCTGTGGATAACCTTCATTTTTTTTTCTTCCTTCGCGGGGAATTTTGTATCGTAGCGTATCGCATCGCACGCGAAGTTACGAAGATAACAGGGCGGACGAGACGATTATATTAACACGCAACGGTATCACTTGCCACGGTTGGCATGTTTTTGCATTCTTTTAAACAGTCAGGCTTGTTTTTTGATCACAACATATTACGACACTGCGTTTAACCTCATTTTCATTTTTATGTGACCTCTACTGGCTCACGTATCGTAATCACGTGTCATGTTTCTATCCACGATGTGCGAATCTAATTATCATTAAAATTTTCACCGAATTTCGATCCTGTCAACTTGCACGCCGGGATTGGGAAAAAAAACGGTCTTCGGAAATGTTGATTTTCTCCTGGAATTTTGCTCCTACTCTCGGTAAATTTATTTAGCGAAAGATTGAACGGGAGCAAGTTCTGAACATTTTCCGTTCCCATTAATTATTTCTCGAGTGTGCACCGTAATTTACTCCGACCTCTTTTTGTTTGATTGAGGAAAAAATCAATGGATTGATTGACGATTCAATTACCACGATTGAATGATGAATACTAGGAAAAATTAATGACTCCAAATTGGATTGAATTCCACACTATTTTTATATTATAAATGTCATCGAAACGTTTCTCTCCCTCATAGTGTTTGTCGTTCACACCACGAAACCGCGAAGGTCGCTCGTCTGTTTGTTCTCTTCTCATCATCGCGCGCTTATGCTTTTTGGACCGGGTGGTATTGCTCCCGTCGGTTTAAGACGTGCATAAACCGGCTTGCTGCGACGAGAGTTGTCGGAGAAATCGCTCAAAAGCCCCGCGGTTGCCCTCCAGCCAGCTAAGGAAAATTAATTGCTTATCTTGAATTCTCTGCGGCTTCGACCGCAGACTTTACCACAAAACGTTAACCTGATGGTCAGCCTCTCCGGTATTGACACATAGCAACTCTTGTGTACACACATTCATTTGCAGCAGCTTGTTCGGTTCACCAAAAAACTAGTTCGATTTACTTCGAGACACGGTCCCCTTTCTATATTTATCGAAATTATTACAAATTTTCGTTCGACTACTCATAATCAGCCAATTCTTTCGTGTTTTTTCGGCAAATCATCATTTTCCACTCGGCATATTCGCTAGAAACAAAAATTCCCTTTTTTTCAGTCGTTTTCCGAAAAAAAAAAACGGAAATAAAAGGAAAAAAATTTAAATTCGATTGAAATCTATGATTGATGAGAGTTTTTTGAGCTTCTACAACGACCTAGAATTTAATGTTCCGCGCGTGATCCAGCAATCCGGTTGGTACGTAAGTATATTTATCGGTATCTCACTCACTTTTCACCTTAACCTTTCTCCTTATTCCAAGTTCTTTTGTTCGCCATTCTTTGGCGAGGTCTGTATCGCCGTTTCCATTGTACTTTCCGAGCGTCACTTGTGCTCCGAGTTCCGTGTGTGTATACATAGAACGGAATAGCAAAGAAGCTGCGTATGTTTCCTGGCAGTGGATGAGACGGAGTCGGTACAGAGAGAGCCCCACGGCAAAAAGGACACGGGTAATGTTTCCCACTTATTTTCCCACAGAGTCTCCCGCACACGCATATATAACGTAAGAACCGAGCCCATTTCTCGGTCTCCCTTCTCTTCCGTTATATACTGACGGAATTCGCTGGGATCATATGCCGATGGAGCTTTTGCTCTTGCAGCGAGGCGCCGAGCCGAGAGAGAGAGAGAGAGAGAGAGGCGAGTTCTCATATTTTCTCTTCTCCCTCTTCGCCGACTACTAGGACAACGCGAGACAAGCCGAGATGAAATGCGTGAGGTGTGCGTGCGTGCGAAGATTCGCGTTTGTACACATCAGCAAAATCAACCACCGAGAGGATCCCAGAGAGCAACTCTGAGCTGAGAGAGAAAGAGGTAAGTTCTCGGAAATGGCGTGCGCGTATCTCCCGTCATCCCATTTCCATCGTGAATATATTCTTGCGAGTATATTTGCTCTCTCCCTCTCTCCCTTGCTACCATGTCAGTCTCTATATCTCTTGTTCACGTGTAGGAGAGGAAATTTGTACATTTCGTAAATTTGATGCCGTAGCAGTGTTGATCGCACGATTCTTATGTCTTCATTTCGAGAATATATATTCCCAAGTTATTCCCATATTGTTCCAAATATTAGGGAGTATCTCAAAAAATTTTAAAAATCCGGAACTGGGACGTTCCTATTGAGTTATTTGACCTGAGATTTGAAAAAAAAAATGCATGTTCATAATTAAGGGGATGGATCGCATGAAATTCGACCAGCTGTGGAACTTCCCGATAAATTTTGAAGATGGAACGACAGTGACGTTGATAACTCATTGAATCAGAGTGCTCGATTGTGTCCTGCGAATGAAGGATGCGGCATTAATTGTGGAACATCATTGATGTTTGTTTTGCAAAGCCTCGGGGCGTCTTTCTTGGGAGTCAGAGGTCTGATTATCGTGGCAAGTTGTCCGAAGGTGCGTGGGACACGGATCATGCACGTGGACACACACGCAGTCGGAAAGATGGAGCGAGTCGGGCAAAGGAATGAGAAAAAGGTATCGTCGTGTCTTCTGGGCTGAGATAAAAAGGAAGAAAGAAAGAATCGGATGAGAGGAACGCAGGTAGGTCCTCTTAGCCAGAACCAAAGCTAACTGTGCGGGCGACGCAAAAGAAGGATGGGGCTTACAGCGTACCACAGCGAGAAGAAAGGAAAGAGAGGAGGAAATAAGGAATAAAAGGAGGTTTACACTCTGGGAACGAAGTAAGCAGGACGAAAGGGAGAGATCATCTTTTTTTCGTCTCTCTCACGCTCCTTCTTCGATAGAAAGATTAGAGAAGGAAAGAACGAGGATGAGGTCGAAGAGAGAATCACAAGGCGAAGACGAGACCTGTACCTCGGCCTCTGTATACATGTATACACTGCAAAATACACAGTGGCTAGTCTCGTTGGTCAAGGCATGAAGGAGAAAAGACGATAGGAAGTACAAGGAAGAAGGAAGGAGAGAGGGCTAGAGTAACGTCGAGAAGACGACGAGACAGTGGCCTCGGGTTGAAGGAAGTCGAAGGAAGGGGAGGGGAAAAAGAACGCGAGAGAGAGAGAGAGAGAGAGAGAGAGAGAGAGAGAGAGACAAGGAGAGAAGGGCAGCAATCTCGCGGTAATCTAATTTCAGCGTGCAGAGGGTTCCAGGAACGCGGCGTGACATTAGCGAGCCACCTTAGTCGTAGTTGCTCTCCTCCACCGCGTTCTATATAACGTATCGTTCCACTGTCTCCTGCGCGTATGTGTCTCTTCTCCCCAACCCAACGCTCAACCTCTCTCCCTTTTCACTCTGATTCATTGAATTTTTTCCTGCGTCAACCTTTATTATCAAACCGTTCAATTGATCAGTTCACCGGCGAGTCTCTTCAATGGAAACTTTTCTGCTGCGAATGAGAAATTTGAACAAAACCGGCTGTTCCGAGAGTTTCTAAATTCCAGAATGTACATAGAAATAAGCTCGGGAGCAGGATGGCAATGGAGCTTTTTTTTTCTTTCTTTTTCTAGCAGTTACCAAAGATCAAAATGGGCCAAACCGGAAATGCGATTTAAAAAAACCTAAGCCCGCGAGGCTTGAACGTGGTAGAGAGAATCTGGAAATAAAATGGAAGCTCGAGTTTCTTTGACATTTGGAGCAAGCAGCACGAAGCCCTGGTGCCACATGCACGCACATTGTAGCTCGGACCTCGGGGATCGTTCTAATCCCTTGCATGATTTCCTGGTTTTGTGACCTCGTGGATTTCCCGGCGGGTTTTGTATAACAGCCGCTGCACCGAGGCAACGAGAGTTACGTGGCGAAGGCAGGAGAAGGGTAAATGTCTGTGATAAGGGGATGAGAGAAACAGGTCGACAAGCTTATACATTCCTCTATACATATATATCGTATACGTATGTATGTCGAGCTGCTAGGAAGAGCTTCAGAAAGGGAGAGACCGTGATGGAGCCGAGTGCACACACGTGTCATGGTTATATAGGTACGTCGAATGACCTACACATGTGTTATATAAATGTAGGGATAGGGAAGGTGCGGGTTGTGGATCAAGCCGCAGCAGCAGCAGCAGCAGCAGCAGCAGCAGCAGCAACGAAGCCCACGGGTTGATAAGACACGTTGGACGTGAGCCCGATGCTCAGGAGGTAAGCTATATGTACTAACATCGAGGAAACGAAACGTGTCGACTATATAGTTAGTTGTAGAGCCACCGCACCACCAATCGAGGAGCAGCGAGTGTGAGCGTCTCCAAGAGCTTCGCCGAGCTCACCAGGTGTCCCGCACTCATCCGAGAGCTGCTGCTATTATCCTCACACATGGACATGCACATTCGCACACTCAGCCGCATTGCTCCACTCTTGGCGAGATTTTTCTTATACCGTTTTTTTTTGTTTCCTTCTCTTTTCACCATCTCGTTACTCACTCAAGCCTGGCTTGGTCAGCTCGAATCCAACCAAGTCTAACCATTCGACACGACCTCCATGCTTCGCCTGTCGACGAATCCGACGAATCTCGATTGACTCACGGAACTCGGAACCACCACTCGCAATATCCATGCCGTATCACCAACCATTCCTTCTCAGTATCCCTCTTTTTATTTTTATTCTTTAATCATTTACACAACAACTAAATCGATTGACTCATCACCATTATTATCCGATTAAATGTTTCGTCAGCGTATATGAATTATTGTTGGAGGATCAGTAATGAAAATTGAGAGCCAAGCTTTTGGCCAACTTATCACAAAATACCTATTTCCCATTCACGCTCTTTTCTTTTCAATCGTTACTCTGTTATTTACGTCCGAAATTAATATGGACCATGTACTTCGATCGCCAAGCTTCATTGCCAGGGAAAATACCGAACGTATTCGTTCCGAGTACACAGAGTGTACGCGTAGAAGCTAACGTACATATATAATTGCACTAAGTATATCGCATTCGCGGTCTCGGTGCTCACCTCTATACGTCTATATATAAATATATAAGCGAGATAGGTCCACACGATTCTCGCGTGACCCGTGAACTCTTACACGCAACAAGATCCACCGCGAACCATCTCTCTTTCTCGCTTTCGTGAATTCCCGCGCGCGGTATCCTGCTTTTCACCTCTTCCTTTGCAAAGTGCAAATCTCTCACTCTTTCTCTCTCTCCGCGATACTACGGCTCTCGCCTGATGCATCTACAACCATCCACCAGTACAAATGCTCCTTACCTCGTCATTGACGCTCACTCACACTCGATACAACATAAGCACGCCTGCCCGCGCCTCCGGCTCTAATAAATTACCCCTCTTACATATATCGCAGGCGCGCGCGATCTCCCTCAACCATACGGAGAGGAGGGAGCGAGCGCGAGAACGATCGTTTGAACTCCCGCGAACCATTACAACGCCGGCACCTTCGTATAACTTTCGTTCCATGAAAATATAACTATATATACATCAACACGCTAGTCTCTATATACATATTGTTGAATATCGAATATATTGTGTATTACTGAACGATTGAATTGCCAGGGCTGGAGATATCCTCGAGTCTCTCATATCCTTGGATTTCGTGTTATACGAAGACGTTTCTTTCGTTGCTACTTTTTATTCACTTTGCTACTCGATTCCCGTTATTATTATGGAGGTGATTGATCTATTAAAGAAAATATTTGAAAAAAATTCTCTTGCAAAAGTAGAAAAGCCTGAAAAATGTATTCCCATTTTTTTTATCAATCGGAAATGTTGTTACAACCGTTTACAACTACGCTTTGGTAAAGATTTAATCCCGATGTAATGATTTGATCCCAACACCGTTCGTTTGTCTACGAAGAAAAACGGCGAAATTTCTCCGCGTTGAATTCCATAGGTATGATTTAATGTTCAATAAAATACGTCAGATAGGATTGAATCGTTTGGCGAAAACAAATCGCAACTGAATATAGGATGGAATATGTACGAGGAAAAGAATGCATGGGATTATAGAGACTATAGGCCAAAAGGGGTGGCCGAGTATTCTTTGAATGCTGATGCCTCGAAATGGCTGTACGAGACAAACACGATACGAGTCATTTCTGTCTCTTTCTCGATCTCGCTCTCTCTCTCTCTCTCTCTCTTTCTCCGATGCTCTCTATGGGTTTCCTCGTTCTGCATTTATTGCTCGTTCTTTTTGTTTCCCTACATCTCTCTTTTTCTTCTTTTTCCGTATACGCATGCATGTATACAGGCATCCTACGTATAATGGTCTAGGGGAAGAGTCTCATTGTAGATCCCGCGCCAGCAGCAGCCAGCCTATACTTATATTTTCGCTCTCCAACCTTTCGACCCCCCAACGCTCCCTCTTCATTCTCCTCCCTTCAACAACCATACGAAACGTGCAGTTGCACAAAACTCGGCCTGCGCTTTGATGAACATGCATCGACATATAGTTGCTTAGGCGTATGTGTGTGTCTGTCGTCGCGTAAACAAGAAAACACGTTTCGGTGTATGATATAAAACGATCGTGTGATGACGAGAACCGACACACTGATGAAAACGCTTTCCCCACATTTATCTAGACCTAACGATCAAGATTCGAGGCTCAAAACGAGGAAAGGGGCTTATCATGCTCGGCTAATTTTATTCCTACTATATGGACGGATGCTCATGTCACTCATCCCAAACAGGTCACCGCACCCTCATAGGCGACACTTTTATCAGCCTCTTATTTGTTCTCCCATATGAGCCGAGATTTTTTATGGAAAGCGTCAACTCGGTATAAAGTGAGAGGAATAGCTTTCTCAGATTTTTCATAAAAGTCTACGCGCAGTGATATTAAAAGTTCTCACAAGCAATAGTGTACTTTGTAGAATCGATATCGGTAGAATCAATAATACAGTTCTCTCGGGACCGGCGTTACGTTTCGATTTTGCCTCGTTCGGGTAAGTCTCGCTAGCCATGCGTACGTTCCAGAGGATCGGTACAGTGGACAGGTCGTATATCGCGATCTGCTCGAGCGATCGGGTTAAATGTTAAGCCGTTATTCCCCCTGGAGGATTTTATCCCTCCCGGCAGCGCAGTTCTATATAGCACGGTAGCAACTCGAAGATCAAGAGAGAGAGAGAGAGAGAGAGAGAGGGAGAGAGAGGGAGAGAGACGAAAGAGAACGACAAGAAGAGAAAAGGATCGAGCCGAGAGGAAAAAAGATCTCTCGGGGCGCGTTCTCGAGCGTTTTCTGCAAGTCGATGTATCGCCAATGGTAAAGTACACCATACTCGTTATATAGATATATTGGTGTATATGTATAAGTTTGTATATAAATGAGACATGTATATCGACGCCATTGTTCTAAAGTCGTGACAGCGCTGGGTCAGGAACGCGTGTCCCGAAGACGAAGAGAGGAACACGAGGAAGAAGAAGGCGAAAGGAGAAGAGAAAAATAAGAGAATAAGATAGAAACAGGCGACGGTGCTCGAGCGATGCCGCGGGTGGAGAGATTTTCAGTGCACACCACCCCGCATTAGCATAACCTCGGCATACCCATGACTTTCTTTTCTCTATCGGCATCTTAATCTCCTTCTCGCTTACCCACCGATAACGCGTACCAAAAATGCTCCCAGCATTTGCACCAGCACCAGGCACGAGTCTTGAATCACGATATTTATCGATTGCCACTGTATTATTTTTATTCCTATGTATTTTTTTATCTTTTTATTTCTTTTCAAACACGAGAAACCACGAGGATAATGTTATTACGATTTGTGAGGTTTTTCGTGCTTTATCAATGAGGCATTTTCGCCATTGGTCTTTCATTCCCGGATACGGAGTTGCTACCAAGTGCAAAAATCGACAGGAAATCGTTCTACCAGTCGGGACGATCCGTAGAAAGATTGAATGGCAGGGAATCTGTGGACAAGTGACTGAGTGGAACGAGAGAGAGAGAGAGAGTGCGCAAAGGAGGAAAGAGAAAGAGGTTGAAACGTGTATAAGTGTGTGGGAGAATGTGTACATTGCAACGTCAGTTCGCAGGGAGATAGAAAAAGCGACAGATGGGTATATAGAGACGAGTGGAATCGCAGCAGGTCGCATTAGCGACGCGGCGCAATTTTGCAGCGCAAACCCTGGCGCACAGCCAGGGCCATGTATCACCCGGCATTGGAATTCGTTGTTCCTCGTCTCGTTACCGGAGGGTTTCCAATTTTTTTTTCTCCTTTTTTTATTCATCTCTTCTCTTACACTCTCATACCTTCACTTTTACCTCGCTTCCTCTTCGTTCTAGCACTCTCATCCTCTCGTTTCTCCCGCAATCGAACGCCCCCGCGCACCTTCCTTCGCTGCTCACTTCCCACTCTACAATATTCCTCTCGCACCTCTGCAATCTCTTCTCAGTCACAATTCTATACGCGACTTCTTCCTCCTCACCCTCGACATCCTTTTCTATCACTTACTGGCCACTGCTGCAGTTCCACCGGAATCATCCAGGATAAAAGTATGTGCAGATGGGAAAATGTATTTATGCGACAGCACGGAGATCCTCCATCGGTTTGCCCGTTTTTCCTCAACGAATAAAGTTCAATTCGATTTTAAATCATTTGCCAGAGATACCCATTCAATCTATTAGGATAATCGAAACCCCTGAGGTTAATTATGCTCCAACTTGCCGCGATAAATAATGCAATACGATTATACTGATCCGTAGAGTTACCATAAAGTTATTGTTCCCCAAGTTGTAGGGATAAATCCTCTAATAATTCACTAGTTCTGGTCTCTCCCTCTTTCAAACGCTGCTGCATCAACGTGGCCAAATTGAGCCTGACCATCGCTCATATCGGTGGCTTAATCCATATGTGTACTCGTTGAAGCTTAGCCCCGCGTCCGCATAATACTCATCGTATATGCTAACTGTACCCCACTCGTATACACGTACTCCACTTATCCAATATTCATCGAGTTTTAGAGTGAAGTGGGCTTCGAGTTGATCGACTCGCGCGCGTCATCATCGAGTGATCCTCAACTCGATTCACTCCAAATTTCAGAACACCCAGCCTATGCATCGCATTCGCTTGAGTCTCGATGGACTATCCATCTCCTTCTACAGGCGATAAACAGTTCTCTATCGCGATATATAGAGAGGCCTGTTGTAACGTACTCTCTGGCTCACGATGATCGAACATCGTATAGCGCGAGGGGATATTCCCCGCCGCCATATAATAATGAGGCCGGGACCTACCTCAACGTGTTCCACACTGCCAACGAGGGTTGAATGTCGGTTGTTAGGGTCCCTCTCTCGGATCTTCTCACCCTTTCTACCCTGACACCAAAAGACTCAAGAATCGTCAACCCAGTCACAGCAGTCTATGTATCCAGCTCTCTCTCTCTCTCTCCTTGTCTTCTCCATTCGCTCCATTCCCTCTCGCTCAACTGTATTCCCCCAGAATCTGTCCCTCATTCAACCAGCGACTCTTTTCTCCCAACTTGCCTTTTCCATCCCATGTTCATGTCCTCTCCCTCTCTCCCTCTCTACTCCGAGTCGGAACTCACCCTCTTCCCGTAGTAACCACCCTCCGCTGCGTTACTACTAGCAACAACGGACAGACAACCCGAACCTACCCTAAGTATGAGTGACTTTAGTCGGATAAGAGTATACGGCCCTCCGTCTAGCTTGAACGCTCCATCTCGACAAGGGTGAAAGAGATCTGCCCTACTAAAGGGCACACAATACACCCTTCTCGTGTCACAGAAACATACTTTCCCCAAGTGGGATAGATAGGATAAGAAATAAAAACACAGATCAGAGAACTGACGTTTCCTCGTACTCTAAGATTCCGAAGCTTGCTCGAAGCGTAGGAATTTCAACCTTTCTTCACATTCCTCCAACATATAACCTACGAAGAGTTGCCATGCTTTCAATAAAGTGTCCTTCAAATGTTCCAATCAATTAAATAACCCTTTCCTCTTTCTTCATTTTCAACAACGGTCCAAAATACCTCCGAGCCTTTTTCGCGAGAATTCGGATAACTGAACGTACCGTTCGAAGCTTTGTCATTTCCAGAAGTTGCTAACTTATGTGCGATATACCTGTTGCCACTCGGCAGCAGATCCGCAACTGGCACTCTCCAACACTAGCTAGTCGTGGCAACTTTACGTTGAAGCTCTCCAGTACCAACAGTCGCTGGGTTGTATATTATGTTCACTGTATAGTTTGGATCCTGACAAGAAGGAGTATTCCGTTGCAACTCTGGCACAGTTTGTAAACGACACTTTGAAAGCCAGGCTTGTGGAATATCGACTACACACATTTTCAGTATAAACTCCCTCAGATTTGTCGTTTTCGTTGTGTGACCGGTTTTTCAGATAAAATCAACGCCCCGTCGGCGTCCATCAACCCGGCTTGATCATCCTTCGTAATAGATCAATGTTTCCTCCAAAATTTTGATCAACCACACTAGTTCCAAGACGGATCGAGATTTCAAACAAAGTCACTCTGCCAAGCTTGCCTCTCGATTTTTTCATCAATCGGTTGCCATCCGCGTTGCCACGCGATTTGATTGCTTTGTTAAAAGTTTGCTCATTTCATTCGATCCCTTCCCCTTCGAGTCTTCTACCACTCAGGGCAATCGGAGCTTACGTTGAAAACTGAATACCGCTGAGATGGTGACTTGAATCATCACAACGCTCAACGAAAATTATCCCACTCGGACACCCGGTTGATGAGTTTCAAAACTTGAATATATGTTAGAAGCACTCCAAGATCTTCGCTAAGAACCTTTCAGGGTTGTAATATTAATCGCGAAACTTCCCAACCGCTAAACTTCGCCTTGTTCTGTTTTTATTCTGCAGTTGCTTTGCTTTAGAAAACCATTGAGCAACATTGACTTGTTCGAATTCGCATAGAGTTTTCTTGAGCATGATGAAGTCATGACCTAGCCTGAAAATTTAATTTTCATCGATTGTTCTTTACGAAAAGAAAAAAGACTATTCGCATATGCTGAAAAAGGTGAAAATCGGAAGTCCCGGTATAAACATAGCTGGCACACCCAACTAAAATTCAAGTATCTCTCACATCGTCAATTATCGTTTGGTGGCGTGTAGAGTACACCAGGATTCAAACTTTCCCTTCGCTCTCGAGTAGCACAAGAGTCAGAGAACTCGGTGCGATCTCTCTCGCTCTAGCTCGCTTTTGCACCCCTGCTGTGAAGGTCGTAGTGGCGCTGTTCAGTTGCCGCAAGGGTGTTACTTTGCTCCGGGAAAGTTCTTCGTCCTCTCACTACCGTTCTGTATAAGCAAGGAGCGTTAGAAAGTGAAAGTGGTAACGTCATCCAAGCCGAAGTTTCTTCATGAAAAAAAAACACTGTTGGACGGGTTGGTAGATTTTCTCCTGGGTCATGGAATAACGATGAATGAATCTTCATAGCGGAATGCACGGCGGTATTTCGTTTTGTTCTTGCGGTACAAATATATTTTTGAAAATAGAATGAAAAAAAGGCACGTGGAGGAGAAAGAGAAGAAGGTCAAGCTAGATTCACATAAAGATGTGTAATCCGGAAAAAATAAAAGAATGGAGCGAGGTTTTCACTTGTTTGTCTCTCAGTCGGATCCTTCGCTCGAAAATCCTTCCCTTAGAAATACTTTCGCACGATAATTCTCGGCTTAAAGGTGCTCCATGGAGCATATATATTTATATAAGACAGTCGGTTCAGTTGGTGAATAAAAGGCGAAGGACTCGTTGCGTGGGGTGAGTTGAGAACTCGCACGGAGCTCGAAACAATCCCACCGGTCCATCCATCGAGGGTCGAGGTTTTGTGAAGCTGTACAGAAACAGTAGCGGCAGTGGGAGCTCAGGGTTTCACTCACCACGAAGAGAAATTATCCACGTTCTCGTGGATACTGAGCTGGATGCTGGTGAGCGTTGAAGGAGCAGTAGAAAATCTGGTGCGCGTATATAGACACGGTCGAAGCTGAGCCGCAAGAGAGAGAGAGAGAGAGAGAGCGCGTATAGTGACGGAAACCGACGTAACCAGCCAACCCCTTTGCTTCGTTCTCTCTACCTCTCATCTTCCTAATCCTTCTCTTGGGAGAGCCGTACTGATAGAGCCAAGATAGAAGGAAATAGAATGAGTGGGTTTGCAGCGTCGATACCATGAGCGTAGCTTTTCTCCAGAAAAGCCTGACGGTACTTCGGGAATCCTAGCCCAACGACTAGTGTGGCGCATGAGATGGTGCGATGGTGGAAAGCAGTTGCAGCAAAAGAGGCCAAAAGAGATCCGAAAGAGCCGGGAGCACAAGGAGGAGGGGGTGAAAGGACCGGGGGAGAGGAGAATCGGGCGAGTTTCACGCGGTAGTGCAGTTTTTCCACAGTGAGAAATAGGGTCTTGGGGTGTGTAAACCCGGTTACTTATGGAGGCCATTCCGGTCTGCGGGTTGGAGGCCGGCAGCAGAGCGGCCTTCGGCTGAGGGGTTTTAAGGACTTAGCTCGATATTAGCGTCCCCGTGGGTCGACTAGAAGGGTGGAGCGGGGGAGGTAGTGAACGACGAAGAGGACCAAGGATATAGGCAGCTAGGAGAGTAGAGCTTTGGCTCTCTGATAGAGAGAGAGAGAGAGAGAGAGAGAGATACAGATAGAACAAGAGACGAAGAGCAGTTGGAGAAAGATAGATGGGTACGAAGGAAGACGGTGCGAGAGCATTAGCAAGAAAGAGCGAGAAAGATTATGCCCGCGCGGTATAGGGTTGTGAGAGCTAGAAGCTTTCTCTATGTCTCCCTTTCTCGCTCTTTGCTGAGGTGGTTGTAAGGATGGCTAGGCTGCTGTGATGCGAAGGTATAGTAGTTGCCTATACCAGGAAGAGGAATTCAAGGAGAATGAGGATGAGGAGAAACGAGCAGAGGGTCTAGGGTAGGGTCCCAAGGACTTGGCGGAGAACGCGGGTACGAGACGAAGGAAAGAGGGATGGATGTGCGGCGATTTGGTTTCCAATCATGGGACGACGGGACGCGCCTCTATCGAGCGAGGCAGAGGCCCGACCATCCTCAAGCTGCCCCATCCTTTCATTCTGTCCTTCGATCCCTCTTTTGCTCTCTCGCGCTCTCTCGTTCCTCTTTGCCTGCCGAGCCATGTCAGTGTTGGTGCAAAACCCTCCCAACCCACCGACATTTCGCACTGTCTGTCTCTCGCTCCACGTCCTTTCTGTCGCTGTTTCTCTTCTCTTTCTTCTTCTTTTTCTTCTCGCACTGCTTCGTTGGTGCACCAACACCAGCCAACCGCCTCGGCGCGTCTCAACCGCCTTCTCTCTTCTCAAGCCACCCTCATCTCACCACCCAACGACCGCTTTCCACCTTCTTCTTGAGGTTCTAGCATCACGAGCACTCGCACCGGAGCCCACACTACGACCGACTCTGCATCAAGTAGTACAGCCAAGCAATAGAAGGGCCCTCTTCGTATTGGTGAGGTGGCCACGATGTTCGTGTGGTTCCCTGCTACTTGTACTCGTGCTAAGCTAGTAGAGAGAAAAGCAGAAGGAAGAGAGAGCGAGAGAGAGAGGATGCGAAAAGTGGAGAGTGTCCCACCAACACGAGTCCAATATTATCGTATACTAAGAAACACGCTGGTATTCGCAAAACGTACAGGTTAGCTCTCGTTTATATTGCAACCCTTGCGATCGAGCAACCGAACACACGGATAAGCGCATACTTTGAGATTCAACTGAGTAGAGGATGGAAGGCCACACGCATACGCATCCATGCACCAGCACTAAATTGTACGAAACCGAGGGACAGAGAGCCAGAGATTAAACGAAGAGAGTTAAAGGCAACAGCGTGGGAGGGAAGAGACTATGCTACATACTCGGCTGCTGGCTCCTCGATGTCGTCCGCACTTTCCGCATAGCAGGCGACTACTGGTATTAGTATATAGCCCGATATTCGTGCTCGTGTATTGCTCTGCCGTACATCCGAGCGCGATAGCTACGGGCCAATCCCAGAAACGTTCCTGTCTTTAATTATCGCTGATTCTGGAAGCTCGAGCGACCGAACGAGCCAATGTATAGAAACTCTCTCTTTGGCTGCTTCCTCCTCTACGATCGTCGCACGAGAATGAGACTACGGGAATACCCTACTGCGCATGAGATTGCTAAATATCGGACTTAGTTTTTTCTTCTAAATCCCCGAAAAATTCTCGTACACTCAGCAACGCTCGAGACTCTTCACGAAACGAAAGAAGGATAACTTTCCGAACTAGTCAGTTGTCTTAGAGGCAGTTTTATCATCGTTCTCTCTATCTTATTGTTCCTTGGTTTCGATTGCTTCGGCGTTCGTATTATAAATCGCAGGATGTATTTGCAACATTGGAGGACAATCGGCGAATCTGAGTTCGCAGGAGCAGCGGAATGTGATTTTTCTGGCAACGAAGTTGTTATGCTCGAAGAGAATTCCAAGCCTCGAGTAACTGTGTGTATTCACTGCAGCACTAAAAGATGTACGTACAACGTTTCGAATTGGGTCATTGCCATACACGAGGGACAGGAGCCCCTTATGCGCATGGATGAGGGTGCTTTGGCTCTTGCACGTGTGAGCTGTAAACTCTTCATTGGGACGATTCGAATTGGCCATGTCAGCGAGCAGAGAAATGAGGTCGAGAATAAAAATTTCGAATCTTTTCTCGCTTACGATGTTCTGAGTCAGAAATAGAATAACGGCGAACCCGAAGAATTGATCATTGCACTGTTTTTCAATTTGTTTCTCATTATTCGGAGGCATCTCGTTAGTTCTAAGCTCGACATTGCACTGAATAGATATTCGCGAGTGTCGGCCATCATTTCCGGGCAATAAAATCGCATCGAAAATATAGAGTAGAGACAGTACTGTTTATATCTACCGGAAAAGGGTGATTCAAGAATCAACTTACGAGACAAAGAGTATAGGGAAACGTTCACTACCTGGGGTGCCCGAGTGGACACTCGCGGCAATTCCCTGAGCAGAAGTTTCCTCATGTGCATAGTTTTTCCGTCTCGCAGTCGTTTGCCTAAGCCACCGTCTTGATCTTGACTTCTAGAACTTCAGCAAGTTGAAAGTTGTGAAGTTAGTGCACGACGATCGAAGCTTCTTGGTGCCATAATAAAAAGAATACATGAAATAAAATAAAAAAAGTAGCCGTTTGCACATTTCTTTAATGCAATTGTTTTGTTTCCGTTCCATCGGGTTGAAGCTATTTTTTCCCTTTTGCCTCTGGCTCGTGTTTTTTTTTATTTTTGGTCGTCGTATTGTTTTTTTTTTTGTTTTTTTTTTTTTCCATTCCTTCACCCTATCACAGGATATGACGACGGGGAGTAGATGATTCAACTCTCGAGACAAGTGCGTAAAGGGTGTTTTCCAGGGAGTAACTATACACTTATCCCGGTTATAGACAAAGTATACAAGCAATTTCCCATTCCCCCCTTGGATGCAAAGAGTATTTACTCCTTCGACACCCTCAAGAGGATCCTCGACGGGCAATTATGCGTAGTATATAGGGATACACATACCGAGAGTCAGAATCAAGCACGGGCGTTGGAAAAGGGTGCAAAGTGCGTCGGGTCGTTGTGTGCTTCATAGCGATGGAAACACGCCACAGTCATTTCCAGAGCATGAATGCCGTATCCGTGTGATGGGGAGAGCCTGTATGTGCTCGGGTTCACAATTTCGCACCCTCGTCGAGCCAGGAAGTTGCGAGGGTTGTTGAAGCAGGCAGGAGAAGCGAGATACTGATTTCGAGCATATGTGGGACAAAACTCGGAAATCCTCGACACGGTGACATTGAAATTTTGTTTTCAGACTATAGTGTTCATAAATCACACAACTAATTATACACCGTAAATTAAATTATCCACGCAGAAACCTATGAATGACTTGACAATGTTCATGAGCTCGTATAGGTAATGCGGCGATATCGCAACAAGTATAAAAGCGTCAATTAGTTGAAGAGGAATCCTCCAGCTGGATGCTGCGCCAACTTTTCACCGAGTCTTTGTTTCTCGAGCAGGATAGTGAGGCAGGAACAATGAGTTTGGATAAAATAGGTAGCACCTCGAGAATCGAGGAATTCGTACGAGTGTGCGTTAGGATTTGGCGCCCACTTGATGGAGCACATAGCCGGGATGGTGAGAAGGTAGGCGAAGAAATGTAATGCAAGTATAACGACGAATGGGGATGTACAAAATACAGGAAAGTTGGCCACGTACGATGACTGAAGTGTTGGAAGTAGAGAAAGGAGAGGGGGGTCTTCCTCCATCTTTACTCGCGTGTGTTGGTGCACCAGCAACCACCTTCTTCGCACGAAAAACCTGCCTCGTTCGTCTTACGTCTGAAGGACCAAAGAAGTGGCAAGATAGAAGGAGAACGAGGCTATGGGAGAGCGAAAAAGAGGGAGATAATAGAGAAAAAGAATAGCTGTTGGTAGAGGGAAGCAAAGAAGAGGAAGAAGAAGAAGCAGGAGGAGGAGGGGGTGGAGGGCTCTTTGGGGGCTCTGAAAATGCAGCGTAATTTGTCTTTGTCTGGCGGGGGTGAGCTAGCTGAGAGAGTTGCGTGGTAGTAGCGGGTGGTTGGAGAGCACCAAAGGTATATATACCACTGAGAAGTATAGACAGGGGTGTAGGTGGGCCGTGCGCACACAGTTTGGTACAAATGAGAGGGTGAGTATGAGAAGTATGTATATACACATATTTTATGTGCATATATAGTACGTTTTGCTAGTAGTGCACACCAGAGTAGTGCGAGGGAGTTGCTGGTCGTTCGAGTTCGCGTAGGCAGCAGCGGCTGAAGGGGCGATGGGTAGGCGATGGAGGATGAGGAGTAGAAGGAGTAGCGGGGCCAGGGAACGAAAGGGGCGAGAGAGAGAGAGAGAGAGAGATTCCGTGCTTGACCCGCCTGGGATCGATGCGTTCGTCTGCCAGAACGCCGAGCCGAGACGCCCGCGTCCTTCCTCCTCTTTTCTCTCCCGTTCTCTCTCGTTCTCTTGGCAGTTTCCTCTCATTCCCTCAGTTCGATATATCTTTCCATCTCCCTTTTTTACTCTCTTTGTCACTCCCGCCACGTGCGCGATCTCCCTTACAAGCGCGTGTAGTTGGACCTACCACACTGTTCCCATCTCTCTTTTCCTCTTTGCTCCCCTCTGTGTGTCTTCTTCTCACTTTTTCCCTCTCTCTCTCTCTCTCTCTCTCTCTCTCTCTCTCTCTCTCTCTCATCTTCTCTTTCTCTTACTCTCCGTCATACGACTTTGCCGCTTGTGCCGGAATCTCTCTCGCTCGCACTCTGCTTCTCTCGTGCTTTTGCTGGTGCCATCGGGGCTCTCTCCTTCCGCTCCGCTTCGAAACCGTTGGCCGTCGGCGCAGCGGCAACGCACACGCCGTTAACCGCACTGCACAACGCGTGCAAGCATCCACCCTTCCGTACTCCTCGCCTCCGCATCCACTGAACATCTCATCCGTTCTTCTCTTCTCTTTCTACCATGTTTCGTCTCTCCTCCTTCACCTTTCTCCTCGTCGTCGTCGGCGTCCTATGCTACCCCGGGCGCCCACCCCAACCTACCTCCTCGGTCCGTTACTGCCGCTACCACCGACGCTGCACTGCCACCGTCGACGGCCCACGGCCACCAACCCACCATTCTCCCTATAACCACCCTCCTCCGCCTGCTATTCCGTTCGCACCCATCAGCTCCCCGCGCTCTTCCTCTCTCTCTCTCTCCCTCTTTCGCGGCAGGCTCTCGGTCGCTGCACTATTCTCTTTCTGCTTCTCTTGCTTCCCGCCGTTATATATCCGCCGCTCTTCCTCGTCACGCCTTCAACCCTCTCTGCCTCAGGCATAGCCAGAAAACAGCTCTCCCTCGCTCTCTTTCATCCGACAAAGATGGCGATACGCTCCGGCTCAATCTCTCTTTCTCAGTTTTCCTAGCCTGAAGGATCTTTCCTTCGGATACCCTCCTTCGCCCATACCCGCTGTCCTTCTCCCTCTCCTCCTCCCTCCGTGCTTACTTCTCTCTTTCCTTCTCTTGATTTCACGTGTTATATCCTACATATCTATACACGTATATCACGACGGCTCACACGCAAACCCCCGGCCGGGACCTACCAACCGTTTTCCGTCTCATTCTCTCTGTGTAGGGACCGCACCCCGAATATCGAGCCGCCGTCACCCAACCCCCAAACCTCCCCGAACGAGAACCCGGTTCTCTGTACCGGTCGAGAACCGCATTTTCGATTTGGGATATGACGCCGCTATTGCCACACGACCCACAATAGTTACGTCGAGGACGTTTCGTTATTGTCATCCCTTATACACATATCCCTGACCGTCTCCCTTTATACATACATGACTACGTAGCTACACACACACGCACATTTACACATGTGTATCAACCGTAGTTGGTTATTAGAAGGATTTATGGGAGCCGGTTTATTCGAAAACACTACAAACATATAAATATACGCAAAAAATCAAATATCGTACCAGCAAGAGAAGAGATTCGATACACAGTTTTTATCAACCGGACACTTGAACGCGTAATTGAAAATCTATTAGTTTGCTACGACGATGAGTTTTGTCATTCGTAACCTTCTAAGAGCCTCCCGCATACATTGCTGACGAGAACTTTGAATATATATCGCATGGAGCAGAGAGGAGTGAGTTTAATTATTTTGGTCACACGAGCGCATGCAGCTTCCAGCTCCGAGTAACTAAGAAACGAGGAAACACGCGCATATATGTGTGTGTGTTGTGGATGACTTTTGCTCTGAATGTGCGCACCAGTCTCTTGACGTTGTATAGGTGATTCCTGCCTTGTGGCATCGAGAGCTGCACAGAAGCGACGACAGACCTCAAAGGGCCGCGCGACGACGACGACGACGACGACGACGACGACGAGTAATGGTTGCGGACGGACGAACCGGCTCTGCTCTCTCTCTCTCTCTCTCTCTCTCTCTCTCTCTCTCTCTCTCTCTCTCTCGCACGACTTTGAAGTGACGTTCGAGGGAGAGGTGTGGGTTGCCCTCTTCCACCCCCGCGATGATCAGTCGACTGGCTGCGTGACGTTTGGACAATAGCGTCGCGACGTCACAGCGAAAAACCGCCCGGTAGCGCATCCGTGAGAAGCAGAGTCGTCAATTATACCGTCACCAATACTTCCTCATTCTATACACGTTCTATACAACCTACACCGAGGCCCACGCTCGGGAATATACGACAAAGAGAAACAGAACTGCTCACTTTGAGGAGCCTGCAACGAAAAGAGTGATAAAGGCAGAGACAGAGAAGGAAAAGGTGAGCAACACACTCGAAGGAGAGAAGAACGCATTTTCGTCAAAGAACATGAGCATTTACCGTCACTCGTTTGAGGCTTCCTTCCGAGCCCACAATCAAATGTATAGGAACAGTGAAAATTTGAGAAACCTTCTAATAATTTCATCCAATTCCACAGTGAACATTTCATTCCAATTCAGCTTCTTCTTATCGTTCGTTTCACGTTTCTCAATAACGTTGCCACTGTTTGCATCATTCTCCCATCGTTATTGTAACTTGATTAAATTCGTAAGCACCATCCATCACCTTACATGACTAATTAAGTTTCCAAATATTTCTATAGTTGGGGTTCAACGAGCTCGTTTACCCTGCCAACCCTTTTTCAACATTCACACCAGACCTAAATTACTTTCCAGTATCGAATAAGCGTATTCTTATGAGCGTCAACTTCCGGTCTATTATAAATCGTTCATAAAAATTCATAAATTATGCTCCAGCTACCAGGTGGCTACCGTCCCAGAAGACAGAAGACTCGAAGCAAGGAGTGCCGAAAAAAAGGACGAATTCGTTGCTGCATTTAAAAAAAAGAAAAACCAAACAGAAGGGAGCTTATTAGGCGAAGCAGAGAAATAAGAAAGAGGTGATGAACGAGGGGGGCAGAGAGGCGGGTCGAATTCTTAACCTCGCTTCGCAGTCGGTGATTGTCTCGAACTCTAGAGGCTCCGGAGCTCGTGCCCATAGCTGTCTTTCTCGCTCTTTCCACGTACATCCAAACTCACTCATATTTATTCCTCTCCATAGCCTTCTTTCTCCTTTTCGTAGCTGGCCACCATCAATATACAAATTTATACACAGATATTTGTCCAAATTGTATGAGAGTATGCGCTGAAGACCGTACCAGAGAAATTTACAAACCTTGTAGCCTCCATGTTACCTCGACAAAATTGGTAATTAAATACCGACGATTCTCTCGCCAAAAGCTCTTAACTATGCCTTGCGAGAAGCTGACATGCTACCTTCTAGTAGCAGAGCGGTACAGAGCCGCAACCCCTTCTTCGATCTTCCCTCAACCCTCTTCGCTCTCTTTCGGCCTCGTTTCTGTCCTTTTTTCGCTGTTTCGCCTGTTCTTACGATGCGAATTTCCGACCTCCACTATCACGCTGCTCTTCCTTTTTTTATGGTCCCTTCATTCATCTCGATCATTTTCCCACTTCGGCCCAGGCGATAAAAATTCTTTGGCCGCACAATAATGGGGGCAAATTCGTCTTTTCGATAATTGCGTTTTCGTGTCATCGGCATCGAATCCGTGTATTTATCAATGCGAGAATCTACCAAGTTTTGCTTATCAATATGTCGGTTTATATTTCTCTGGTGAGGTCTGTGGAAAGATCGAGGAACAACGTGGCAGACCATGAAACCCGTGAGTTTAGAGCTTGTTCACAACACCATAGACCAAGTCGTTCGATTCACTTACACGGGCATAAAGCCATCCTGATGTAAATGTACTGTAAACCATCTTTATGGGGATTTCCTACAAGTTCTCTGTTATCCGGCGATAAAATTTACAACGTCTGCTGCACCGGTCCTCTCTTCAGCTGGTGCAAAACGGGGAATCCCCCTTTTTGTCTCGTCAGCATCGCGAAACTTTAGTGCTCAGCGCGAGATACAGCCAAGTTTATTTTTTATTATTCACCACGTGAATTAACTGCGCAAATCAGACTATTAATTAGATACTTATCGGTCAATTATTCATGTGTTCTGTGGGTCGTTGCGCTGAGATTAGCGTGAAAGGTCCATTGAGGAAATTAGAGTACGTGAGAGAACCTCGACTCTATAAATTTACTGCAATGTCATATAGTGCAGCGTAAATAATCTACAAATTGAAGTTCAAATTTATACGAAACCCTTTGATAACGTAGAATGCATGAGCATCTACTTTCATGGAGTGAAGTACAAATTTTAAAAGCGCACATATTACAGCCACATTTGAATATTTGGGATAAAAAAATGACAAAAAAAAAATGGTCATGGTTTTGGCGTCGTGAACTTTGGAAAGAATTGTGTTTTAGCAGAAACAAGGTGCTTGGCACGTTTTGTATTTTCTTCGTTTTCGTTCGTGCTGATTTCACTATTTCTTCATTTCACGGTTCGATATCTCTCGTTCGGCATCGTCTCTCGCATTTTCTCGTTGTCTGCATGCAGTTGAGATATTCGAGCGTGGAGGGATTCAGGGAGTCGCGTGTATATATACATCGCGTAAATCCGACGCCACACGAGATCCAACGCCATCCAGGATTCGTGAGATACATATGAGAACCACGAGGAGTACGAAAACGCAAAGAGAAGTGCAAGAATCGTGATGATCTGGTTTACATAGTTATTACTCCAAAAGCCCAGGATGAACCGTTGGGAACACGTACGTTTGATAAGAACGAGCAGAATGAGAAAGATTCATTGCCTTTCGTGTCCTCAACCGGACTGTAAAAAATGATTGACTGAAATGAGGGAATTTCTGGTCCCTCTGACGTTCGAGTTGTGGACGCCATTCATAGACGTCTGGGATCGCGAACAAAGTGAAAAGTTAATTCTTTTATTTTGTCCTCGATAAGAATATTTTCGTTATTACGATAATTCTTCATTCTCAGAAAACGTCCACAAATTTCTATCTTGGAACAATCTTTCCGTTTATACAGCGGAACAGCTTAATATGGCAATGAAATTTTTCATCCGTTAGTGAAGAGCCTCTGGAGATTACTTTTCTGTTCGATGTCAACCTCGTCTCAGGCAAAACTGTTTCAGAAAATACCATTTTTTTTTCTTCTATGATTTGAAAGCCGCGTGTGACACTACAACTAGCACACCTCCCTAGATACACATGGGTCTGGTGCGTCCTATTGTTTTTGTCATTAAAAACCCATGGAATTTGTTCTACGAGTGGGTCTTCTGCGGTTAATACATAATTGTCGAGGATCCCATCTCGTGATCGTTTTCTTATTTCTTTCCTGGACATTCTCACTGCGGCGAAAAGTGAAGAGAGTATCGCCATACGTTTAACACGCAGTAAACACGCGTACATATATTTCAAGTGAAAATACAAGAATCGTGATATTGGATACATCTTAGGAGAGAGGAAGAGAAAATGCGGCGATGGTCTCTTGAAGCTCTGCTGAGGCGGTCGGTGTCGTGTGATAGTCGCGCGAAAAGTACGCGAGAGCCCTGATGCCACTGACATTGAACAAAAAACTCCACGACAGCAGAAACATTTACCTTTTTATTTTGCCTCTCGCGGGAGTTCCGGGAATGAGAGCAAAGTTCCGGCTACGCATATGCAGCTATCCGAGTGACAGGAGTGCAGACCGAAACGCTCGAGCCATTGTGGCCTTCTCCGATTCGGCTATCAGATTCCCTCGAAAAACATATATATATATATATTTAAATGAATTTACTATTGTTTCGTAATAATGTTTGTCGTCCCAGACACGATCAAGAAAAAATATCTGTCGAAATCCATCAATGGAGAAAACTCGAATGCTGAATCCACCGTTTTCTTTGTTTCGATGCAATTTGTAAACGAAGACACGGCTCTGAGGTCTCGGAACGCTAACAAAGGGACCATGAAAAAATTAATTGTGCAAAATTTGCCAAGTTAGTCCAGAGACTTCCGTGCAGGAACTGAACTTGATCAAATAGCGTAGGGAACAATCTGTTTCTGTAGAGATTTCTATATATCTGTGTATGGACAAATTTAAACGGAACTGCCTGTTTCGTACATAGCTTCGTTAGTCCGGTGAGTCAACAATTATTTTGCAATCGATATAGTAAAGAGCACACACAATGGATACGCGAACACGGAGCCCGAGGAAGTCGAGAGGTGAATTTGTGCAAAGCTATAGATAGCGTGTCTATGCTTTTCTGTTATCTACGTACACACTATATTGATATATATATATATATATAAATAGAAAGATATACCTGAGTCGGCGCGAGCGTTCGTTAACCCTGTCGAGTGTTCCGGGCGTTGCCTGAATTTCTCCAAATAATACCCGAGCCAAGAAAACTTGGGGGAGTAGCTTCTAGGCGGCAAGCTTGCAGAGGGCAACGATACGTTCCTTCAGAAATTTGACATCGTTATTGCGAGATAATAATGACTCCGTGTCGAGTACAGGACCGAATGACGCTTCGATGCTGTGTATAACTATATATTCACTTTTTTGACAAGTATGTTCCGTTTACTGAGTGTCCCAGGCACAACGGCGAGGCCAGTCCGCCCTTATCCCTCGAAATTTCATCTCGAACGTAGGTCAGCATGTGAAAATAAAAGTTTTAGCTAAGTTTAATTATCCCGGTGATTGGAAACCATTTTTTTTTTGCAAGAGACCAGCGCGAAAGTTTCAATTAAGGGATTTCGGGTTATAAAGTTTTATTTCGTATTCCAGTAGAGTGTGCTCCACCGCTCTAAAGTGCAATGCCTTTTTTTTTTGAACGTGAAGGTTTCACAAAAATTGTTAAGGGATAGTGAGACACCGAACCATTTCGAGCCGAATTTCCCGCGAGAAAAGACCGGGACTAAGAAAGATAAAAAGTCGGAGAAAAAGTACAACGAAAAAAAATGAGATGCCCGAGCTTTTCCAACTATCCCAAAGTAAAATGTTCTTCTGTTGGATTCTCTGACGTTTCGATCGTTTTATAGAAAACATACTGCTCCGCGTCTCCCTCGGGAATCACCCCACTACCTCTCGTCCTTTCTTTCTGTCCAGTACGAACACCAAATAAACGATACCAGAAATTCGTAGACACTCGGGCAAGAAGATTAAATGTTGGATCAAGGAACAACGGTGTCTTTGAAAAATGTATGGAAAAAAAATAGTTGCCGACAAAAGTCGAGTACGCCAGACTGCTGACAAAAAACTTTGATTACTCTCGGATGAGACTCGTCAAGCCCGAGAATTAAAGGTGAAAAGAAATAAAGAAAAATCATATATCGAAAGCCCGGATTACAAAGACGCCAGGTCGACGTTGAAGAACAAACAAAAATGATGATCGAACGAAAAATGATCGATAGATTAATTAGAATAATAATCAACCGTTAAATTTCGTAAATTGAGGGCAAATAAGATGAAACATTCTGGTGACTTTGCCGTAGGAACGCAAGGATTGAGAAATTGGAACTGCAGAGTAAAAAACTTGGACTAATTAAACGGTAATCGGTAAAAATCCAGACGAAAAAGACGAACCAGGATAGAAACGAGGGAAGATAAAAAAATGGATTACCTCTGTCGAGTAGAAAAAGCGACGAGTAATCAGGGGAAAGATAAAAATAGAACGGGAAGAGAGCTTGAAGCGAGGAATAAAACGAGGCAAATCGAGAATCACAAATGCTCAAATAAAGAGCGCGCGATCTCTCAAAATTCCGAGATCAGCGATGGGAAAACGGAGAATGCGCGGAGAGGGGGTCTCGCTCTCGGGAGGAATGAGATTTGCTCGATCCTAGCGAAGCGCAACGGCACAAAATGCAACACAATCGCCCAAGCGTTATTTGAAACGCGCCACAGCCTCTTTTCTCCTTCTTTCTTGGAATAAAAGTCGCAAACTATATTTTTCTCTCTTTTCTCTCGGTTAGTCGGTCTATCATCGACTATGTCATTCGGATAAAAATATACAAGATTGGGCCGAGAACAAAATTACCAAGTCGACGAAAAAGTTAATTAGCTTTTCTTTCAGAATTTTCATTCTCATTAACTTTGCATCACAACAGGAAAAAAAAACACTCACGAGTGAAATAATAAATTACGAGGTGGTCGGAACTCTCGATACTTCCTGTCGACATGCGTCGAGCCCCTGAAGGAATCGTAAATATATATACATATCGTATTCTTCGTATGTCCAATTCTCTGTCCATGGAAATTGGCGTGGATACTTTTTCGTCGCTGTTGAAAAAAGGCCAATTTTCTACAAAGCGAAATAAAGACATCCTCACGATTGGGTGTTTAAATTTCGTGTTTCGGGACGCATAGCTATTGAAAGATATTTCGCTCGGAGGTACAGATGTTTCACTCGCGAATGCTTGATGGCGTTCTGAAAAAAATGTCTTGCGAGAGATTGCCTTTCATGTTTCTTTCCACTTTGGACTGAGGCGCGTGCCAAGAAGATTCCAAAGGATCAATTTAATCATCGTTTGCAAGGAGTGAACGAAACTCCTCGCACTAATTGAAATAAAAAGGGTATGAAGAAAAAATCGAGAAAAAACGTCACATTATGGTGGTTGTTAGTTTTATAACGAGTTAATTTACGAAATCATTGCTAATTATGCACCGGAGTTGAACTGCAGTGAATGTGCGGGATTATCTTGCAACGAGAAAAAAGAATAGAGGCGCAGATCGGAGGATGGGAAAAGGAAGGTGGGCGCGAAGAAACCGAGCGAAAATAAGCGGCCAAAACGGATGTGCATCGGGACCAGGTGGATATAGCTATGTATTATATTCATACATGGGTATAACTCGCACGTCGCGCCCCTGGGTCGACAGGTGCTGAAGCGCGAGAACGCCGACCACGAGCCGCACACAAGGAACATATAAATATATATGTATACTGTTATATATATATATATATATATACATATATTAATAACACGCTCGTCCTCTTCTCTATATCCCTGAAAAGCATTTTGTGTATATTTTTACCATCACGTGAAACTCCAAAGCTACCCCTTCCCTGCTTTTCTCTCTTCTAACACCATGTACGAACGTTCTCTCTCGCTATCGTACTCTCTTCATCTATTCCACATAGACACGTACCTTTTCTCTCGCACCCTCTGATTCTCGCTGTATGCATGCAAGGTTATCTCTTGGCTGGACGACCGGGGACGCGTGTATAAGCTCCAGCTCATCCTGTTCTGTTTCTCTCTTCCTCTCCTCTGCTCTCTCTCCCCCTTTTTTCTCTATCCTCTTATTCTCCCATATCCCATACCACCCACCTGCTCCACGTTTGTGTCGTGTAATTGGGTGTGAAATGAAATCTAACGAAAACCCTTTTAGGCGTGTACACAGTGTCGCTGACGGGCCTGTCGACCGGCCGAGTCCGACCGTAGATTCTCAACGTACAAAACGGCCAAGAGTATTTCTGATACACCCACCGTACAAATATTATACAATAGTTTATGCATATATTCTTATGTCCCTCTACCAACATACGAAAGCTCTCTCTTTCTCTCTCTCTCTCTCTCTCACCCTCTCTCAATGTTCATTTGTACAATCCATTCATTCAACTTCATTATTTCAAATATTTTTTGTCTTGCTACCGAGACTTGGTCTCGATAAAAATTTTCCACAACAATTGAATAATCAAAAAGTGAAAATTGTCACGTTATTTTTCGTGAAATGAACTTGGATACTTTTTGATGGACAATAATTCGGAGAAATTGGAGCCATTTATTTTTTCAATTGTTAAAATAACAGAAAGACGACTGTGAATTAAAAAAAAAACGACGTCGTAGCCGCAATAGTGGAATATTTTTCACTAATTAAGGAAAATTTTGTAAATTTTGAAAAGTTGGATGCTTATCAAGGGCCAAGTGTCACTGCTCGGACAAACTATTACTGATTTCCCCGATAGGACATCCTTGTAAGCCTCGAGGCAACTTTTCAGGTTTCGCTATCAAATGAACACTGCTGGCCTTGTTGATTTATTGTTTTTATCAGGTTCCTAAAAAAAATACTTCCTGGTTACCGAAAGCCTGGTGAGACTGACAGAGTTTTCATACACATATAAAAGGCGTATTTTGTGTCCTTCGAATATGCCACTCCGACTATATATACCTAATGGGAGTGATGGATAAGCTGCATTTTGTTCGTACCAAAGGGCGCTACAGCGTACAGAAAAATAAAATACGAGAGCAAAAGCAACTTCCATGGCTATGCGTTCGTGTATATATGGTTCTTTTGACATTTTTTTTCGTCATCAACCCTCTCTCTATCTCTCGTTCTCTTACTCTTTCGGTGTCGATTCTATTCTTTCGCTCTTTCTGTAGCCTTGGCTTCATACAATAACGTTTTTCCTGGTAAAATGAACGTCGTACGCGTCTCCACTCGTATCGCGTACAATAGACACATTTTTTCATCGCACTCGAAAAATATGAAACATCACCGTAATAACGATTCTTGTTTCACGGTATATTTTTCCTAAAATTCCTTTGGCTCTTCCATCATACGAATTACGATGAACAAAAAATAACTATGATTTTTTCCTTTCGTGCTGACGGAGTTTTCAACGTTTTTTTTTTTGTCGATACGCTTTTCGGGGAGTTAATTTGACAGATGTTTTGCATTGCCATATTTTTTCTACCCTCCTCGTTTCATAATCAACAACGACTATGACTTGTTTACTTCTTTCCGGTGCATCCTAAATTTTCGTGCCATCGCGAATTGCCATTCGCTAAAATGGAATATTCCTTTTTCGAATGATTGGCGAGTAATCGCAGAGGCTTAAATAATTCGCAAATTATCATGGTAATACCGACAAAGTCATCAGAGCAGAGGAGACGAAGAATAATAACGAGTAAGAGGAGAGAAGGAAGAAAAGCAATCTCCTGTCGGATCATCGACGGCTCTAACGAGACGATGGACGGCAACGAGAGAGGGCTCCAACGTGAAAAATTCGTATCTTGAGTATAGGAAGAGAGAAAAGGAGAGAGAGATCGGAGAGAAGATCGAGAGCGCACACGAGAGATCTCTCCGATGCCCATTGAGATCCTGTCGATCTTTCGATCGGAGTGACGAAGATAAGGAGCCGGAGAAGCGAGGGTCCAGTCTTGTGTGGCTTTAGCCTCGCTTGCAAAATCCTTCTGTCGCGTCGAAGAAACACCGAAGACGATTGCGAGAGAGAAAGCAACATGAAGCAAGAGTCAAATAAAGAAACAAAGAAGGGAAGAGAGAAAAAAGATGGAGAACTCTGCGAACGAGTGGAATTGCAACTCGTTAAAAAGCATAAGGAAGACGTTTATGGGTACGTGTCGTCGAGAAGAGAGTCCGCACGCTCTTTGCCTCCAGAACGTCCATCCGTTTGTCGATTCTAACGTAATTGTATGCCCGTGGGGCGTGTGCACGAGGGCCCCGAAGGAAAAGGAGATCGGTAAAACGCAAAGTTGTGCACTTCTCTCTATCCGTCTCGACCGTTGTCTTTGCATCCTTTCGCCCTACTCTCTTTCCTCTTTCGCTTATTCATTCTCTCCGTAAAGGATTCGAGCAACCCATTTCTCTTTCACCTTCTTCGTCGTCTCGTTGCCTTTTTGCTCACGCGCTTTGTTTTATTGGCTCGTAAATATAGCGGTCGCTGGTAAGCGGAAGTAGCCGCTGCCGTACGCTTCCAATTACCAAACGTTTTCGTTCTGAGAGAGCACAGACAAAGAGAGAAAAACGCATAGTAACGCCGCGAACGATTTGATGAGCCCGGCATTAGCGATGATGAAAAAATAACGTGTGTAAAGTACACGGTATACATAATTCCACTTCAAAATCTCTTAAATCTCAGAACATTGTCACCGATCCTGAACCTGTTGAGGCTTCGGAAATGCCATAACCATTGTCAAGAGGATTTTAAAGCTCCCGTTTCTATTTTCTATTTGTCCAAGAAAAGTTCTTGTATAAAATAATTCAAAAAAATCCTTTATTTTTTGGATATTTTTGCGACCACGACCTTCGCTACATTCATTCCAATCCTCGCCGGCGCGAGTACCGACCGAACGCAATTTTTACGTTCAAGCGGGCGAGAATGAAGTTTCACGGATGATTTTTGGAAACCTCAGGAAACGTTTTGGTGTGCAGTTTTATATTTAAATTGGAATTATAATTGCGATCTCTTTGGGATTTTTCCGATGATTTTTATACGGGATTCGGAGTGAAGGGAAGGACGGAATTGGCGATGCACGCATTTCCATTATCAAGCTTGGTAACAAGAGGGAAAATAGCAACGGGAAAACTGCTTGGACTGAACCAGTAAAAGAGACTTTTCTCTCGCGATACATTTACAACCGGCACAATCCTCGAATATTGCTGTCTCTGTTACTTAAACGCTCTCCATTAACGCAATAATTTGTTCAAGATTACCCGCAAGCGTACCGGAATCTTTTGAGCTACCGTATTTTCTCGAGGATGTTGCGGAACAGAAAGCAAAGTATAAATCCACTGTCGAACGAAAGAGCGTAACTAGAATTAATTCTATCCGTTACAGCAACGAAAGCTACGCCTCTTTGCTTGTAAATATTATAAAACGTTACCCCGTATCCGTGTAAGAAGATTATAGCTCGGTATATGTCCGCGTATTATGCGCTTTTCTACCGCCCCTGGGGCTAGTAATACGTAAAACTACGTACTTCTGATGATACTCTAATATACAGAGGCGCTTTCTTTATCTTCGTACAAACTCTGTTAAATTTCTTAGCCTCGGGCAAAAAGAATTCTACAATATGTATAAGAAGTGCAAAACCGTGGACGGACTCGCAAATATATAAATAGTAAGAAAAAGTATTGGTTTTTTTGGTTTTTCTGTCGTTAGTTCGAATGAAAGAATATTGCACTGTTTTCTTTATCGTTCCTCACTTTCGAAGTTTCTCATTAACTCGTCTTGGTCAACAAATTATTGAGATAAGTCGAAGATGAGTGAGAATAATTTCCTTAATTATCCTACAAGTTGCAGACGCTCTCGCTCTCATCAAGAGCTCTTCCCCGCATTATTTAGTTCGACGTTTCCCCCATGGACAAAAAAGCACGAGTTTATCCTGCCAGGAACGCAACAGCAGGAGAAACATCTTGATTTCGTCCAAGACGAATATAATCGCACGTTCGTAAAACCGAAGAATTTATCGTGAGCTCACCGCTGTCATTCTTTCTCGGTTTGTCCTGCTATTCTTTTTATGTGTACTCTCTTTTGCCACCGCGTGTTTCATCACCGTGCGGAGATTTACTGGAGCTATACACTCGAACGTTTGCCGCAACTTTCAAACTGGCCAACTTTTGTACAGGCCCCTCTGTGTCCGGAAAACAAAACAAGTACAAAACTCACAGGTCTACCTTTGAGTAGCTCGTAGAAACACAATCAGCAAGCACGTTTTGTTTGACTAATGGAAATTCATCGGAACAATCAGTGCTGATTTTCACGTTTTCGAAGAATCTTCCTATTTGTTGTGGAACAGCCTGTAGGAAATTTATTAGGTTGCTGACTTCTTTCTCCGTTTTTGTCAACCCTCAAGATCGGCTGCTCTGTTCTGCCAATATATATAGGTAAATATCTATATACATGTGTATATATTGTTGAGAGTTTGTTAATTCGAAAAAGCGTATATAACTCGGCCACGCTACGCCTGATTATTTGCCTCGTCGACGGCGTACCTCCACCCCTCTGTGAATACATCGTCTCACTCGCCGTTTCCATCTCCCTTCCACACCATCTTCTGGGACTCAACTTTCTTCTCCTTTGTCAGAGTGGTCAGGGATCGACGATCGCTCTCACTCGTTTTTCCCTGTACGATTGAATATTTTGTACTGAATTTATGCAACTACGTTTATCCACAGTGTTGCACACTCAACGCCAGTAATTAACGAGCAAAAAGGCAGTCTCCATTAAAGGTCGAGAATCATGAATTTATAATGATCGAAGAAAAAAGACACAGAGACATAATGTGTGCACACGATCCATTGAATTGACGTCTCGCATTATTACATGATGCTCGAGACTCTAAAAATTGTTTCAAGATTTTTTAGAATACCGGAGGGGAGAATATCCATGGTAGGAAGTATAAGATCGAGTGTTCTTGGGGACGAGCACAGAGGAGGAATGAAGAATCGAGAATGGAAAATCGTAGGCGTTATTGCGTCGATCGTGCGACACGCAGGCATGTGTGCATGTAGGCGTGAATTAATCAATTACGATTGAGTATCACGTAATCACTTCCGGGCATGGGATAAAAAGCTCATTGCCTTCGTGTGGCGTGCGTCTGGCATTGGAACAATGTATAGAAAAAGGGAGCGAGAGAGAAGCATGACAGAAAAGCAATGGCCGGTGAATCGAAAGGGTAAGTAGATAAGAACAGTACTGCTCAGACTATATAACGATGACACGTCTTCGTCTGCTCTTAGATCGTCAAGATTTGGGGCTTTTCTACTACCCGAATTATTCCGAGACCAAAGACAACATGAAGACGATATTTCCATTACTTGATTATTCAGCGAATTCACTAATTACTAATAGGATTACTTTGTTTCTTGCATGGAAGTTGATTCCTCGTTGAGATAAATTTGAAAGCCGTTACATTCCTGTTTTTTTTTTTGAGATTCGCGCAAAATTTTTCATTAAATTATTTGAAAAAATCATAACAATACGAATATGAATAAAAAATTGAATTTATCTGATTGATGCGACAAAACTGTGTGTGGGCCTCCCTTTTGCCATCCCATTCCGTCCATTCAGGCATTATGCGTCGTAACGTCGTGTAACGTAATGCCACGGACGTCCGTCTTGTACCAACAGATGCTCCGAGCATCCATAAACCTGAATGCTCGCTCGTTCGCTCCCATCTCCGCTCCTCGCTCTCGACATAAACTACTCCAGCTATCGCGGAATCAAGCACTAACTGTAAGTCAACTTTGAATCTAGACCAAACTTTTCTCCTCTTTTGTATTCCATAATTGCAAATGTGAGCTTGGCGATGGTTATTGACACACAAATTTGTCGTTGAAAATAATATTAACACGTATTTAATATTTTTAAAAAATGCTGACAACGAATAATCCACTCGATAAAGTGCGATTCGAATAAATTCACGTTATCATCGCTGCTTTGCTTTTCAAAACCTTTTTTTTTCCCCACTTTTTCTGTGTCCAATATATTTTCTGGCATTTCCCCGCCATCGTCTCCATTTCGAACCGGAACACCTAGAAATTAAATGTGTTCTCCCTCATGATAACTTTTCCACACGGATCATATGCCATCTTTAGCTGCGACTGAGGTACACGAGCGTGCGTATGAACAAGCTCGAGGAGCAGAATCGAAATACACGTATAATTCATACATAAATATATAAACACACGTGGGGAGGTATAAAAAAGTGAGGAGTGAACGATATGGCCGGCGGGTGTGTGCGAAACGGCTACCGTGTAGCCACGAGCAGCTTTTAACACTGCACAAGCAGTCATCGCACGTACACCCTATGGACTTGTGCCGGACCATGGTCTGCTGCTCTTGCACCTCGGTTCCCTTCACTCATTCGTACGTAGAATCGAATAAACTGAGAGAAGGGCGATTTCTCATGATTTTACATGGGCAAAAATGATAGTTACGCCCTTCTGTCTGTTGAACTGGTGAACGAGAATGAACTGTTGCCGTATATATCTGTATACGTGCGGCAACTAATGCCAAGATATGGAGAATAGTGTGCGCGTGCACGAACCTCACGACGAGAGGATGGCCAAGAGAGCCGCTTTCCACCGATTCACACAAATACACATGCACACTGACACTCCGCAATGCATGCTGCGACGCCCACACGTCCGGATAGGTAAACACCGTTGCAAAACCCTTGAATCATCAGCCCCAGGCCAAGTTCACTTCGTTCGCTGGTCCACCAAGAGAAAGACCGTCTTTCACGACGGCCCCATATTTATAGATATACATATGGATGTGACTATCCAGTGCGTTTTATATATTGCACGTGTGTACGTACTAACTGCATATATGTATATTCGTTACGGGCTGTATTTACTGGCTACGACCTTATATCTCCAGATATTGCATCTTCATATCACGTTCCGCCCAAATTCATATTTGCTCAAGACATTTATCCACAAAGATCAGGAAAATTCACAATAATTGTTTGCACGTACGTTTAGGTAATTGGCAGAGCTTAATGCAACTAAATTGCACCAGGAGCTTCGAGAGAATCTTACATTACACGATTCCAGACGTTCTTCGCTCAACCGTTTTACTCAACGTTGTTCCCTGCACGTGCGACTGTGTTACTTTAAAGATCCACAATCACTCAGAACTCTGGCTCAGCGTTTTGTGATTTCAAAGACGATTATTTTACCGAACGTGCGTTTCTGATCAGCATTTCAAAACGCAACGATGAATGCCTCCTTTTTGAAAATTAGTTCGACCGGAACACTCGCAGTCGGCTATGGATGACAATGAAAATGATTTCACGCTGCGAGATTACGAAAAACAAGCTGAGAGCTTGATTTTATATTTCCACAGCTAATAATATATGTATAGGTGAGTATTTGCGTGTGTGTTTGTTGAAATTGAAAGCATTGAACGGGATACTACAATGCGTACGCTTATATATACATATAGTGGAGATAAAAAAATATATGTATATTGACTAGTTTATCTATATCATAGCTGGATCGATGCACGCGCTCACCACACGACTTTTATCGAGTGTAAAATTGTTTTTATCAATTCATCGGCATCGTTGCCCATCGTCACGATGCGCCGTTGGTTGCCTCGTTGACGGTGGAAAATCAAAGTGAGAGAGGACGAAAAAAAAATTGAGCGAGCCCGAGCGAGGGAGGGAAAGAGACTAACTGAGAGGGAGCGAGAAAGCGACAGTGGGGAACGAAAAAAAAATCCGTTTTTTTATGCACGGAGCTTGAAATAGTTCGTAATTCGATATCGAAGCGTTCAAGCTCGATGCCCCGAGGATGTGCCCGGAAAAATTTTCGTGATTGGATACACGAGCCTCTCGTCGATTGGGAAATAAAAAACAGTGCGGCAAGGACAGCACGAAGAATATTTGAAACGTCAACGTTTACTCACAGAGCTGAGCATCCGATAATAATGTATATAAAACTCTCCATTGATCAAATCCTACGTTCACGTTCTCTTTTTTTTCTCCATATCCTCATACCACACGCCCCCATCTCTTCGCTCCAAACGGCGACTGACCGAATCGAAAATTCATCCGAATTATCGAATTCTCACCGCGCCAATGTTCATCGCTACATTTTTCACCTCATCTACGGAGATATCCTTTTTTCGATCGATTACTCCGTCTCGACTGCTCAGCCACCACGAAAATTGGCAATGCGTCATAATGCATGAGCAGCCAATAAATTTCTGCTCGAATTTCTTATTTTTTCGTTTCGCTCTCAAACGTCCGTGCGGCGCGTGTTTAAATAAAAACTCTCCGTCATCCTGTCTACAGTCCGATGAAATGCCTCCCACTTAATTATGTTGAATTTGATGAATCGATTCCTGTCTCTCTCATTCTCTTCATTTCTAGTAATTAATGAAAAATGCAAAAGTCAGGATTGCCTAGTGAATTGAAATTTTTTTACCGATTTTTAGGTTTTCGATGGTTTTTTTTCAAATATATAGATCGAGGTTTGTATACTTGACCACACTCCCCATCGTTCCTTGAGAATCAACGACTATACGTACTCAGCGGCTAATGCATCGCTCAGCGGTCACCCAACCGAGTATCAGTCTCTGTGAAACTGTCCAAGCTATTCCGGCCGCGAATCATTGGCTGTCGTTGGATTGAGCAAAAATATTTATAAATAGAATTTAACAAGCATAAATATTATTACATCATCTACATTTACAAAGTTAGCGGAAATGTTCCAGCGAATCATCAGCAGGCGACTGTTTCAGATAACGTCCTGCTAATACGTAGAAATCTCTTCTCGCTGTATATCGATAAAGCCTAAAATAACAATCTCGTGTCTCTTCTCTCGAGGTACTCGGAGAACTTTGGTTATTCGCTACGGTGTCAAACCTTTTCCTCAAATATAGTTACGTATAGGTGTGCTCTTGGGTAATGGTGTGTGTACGTAACTGCTACGATGGCTTTTTCGCTTGATACAGAAGATATTTTGGTCTCGTTCGTTTGGGAATTAACGTGACGGGAGGCTGGCTCCACTTTCATACTTCGCCTGGCGTCATTTTGCCCTTCTCTCCCGACGAACCTTTCTAAAACGTGAATAATGTGATTAATCCTTAATGAATCGTAAATATAAGATGATCTCTCTTCGAAATAAATCAAACAATTCAATTGTATACGATTTGGTCTGCTCATTCTTTTATTACAAAAATATTTTCTTTTTTCTGAATTGCTGCTGGCATTGATTCATTGAAAATAAAGAACAAATCATAGAGGCATCATTGCGGAGGAGTAAATAAGAATGGGACCGACGGGTTTACGTCGTCGTCTTTGAAAAGCTCGTGAGCGAAAGAAGAGAGAAAGTAAGTGAAGAGAAACATCAACCATTTTCTCATCCTACTCACATTTTTTTTATCTCCTGGCAAAAGCACAGGATCGCGGGACTTTCTGACGTTTATCGAATTACATATTCCACGACGGTTATATATGTGCCTCTGGCGTCTAGAGACGCCATTGTCGAGACAACTAAATTGGAGTAATGAAAATTTCGTTTCGGGCTGCATTGTTTCTTCGGCTACACAGTACAAAATTGTGATTGGAAAAAAAAAACGTTGCAGGCATTTGTTCATTGAGTCTCATTCCAAAGCCACGAAGCAAACGTGATGGAGAATTAACGATGGGACGAAATAAAGTTGAGGGAGGCATAGAAATTGCGAAGGGCTCGATGAGGCAATTTTCACTTCGAAATAATTAAAAGTAGTTTTTTTTAAATCATTGTCGATAAATTAAAGTAAATTTCGGTACCACGCTTCACGCGGGATGGAATCACGAAGAGTTTTTGCAGAGTATTCTTATCGTGATTGCGGGGACCGACGATGTCCGACGGTAAAGACTTCGGCTTGAATTGAACGTTGTAGACGCTGCAGTCTCGGTATTGCTACGTGGGCTGGCATGAAGTTAATAAAGGTGCTCGCTTCTTATATATATATATATATATAGTTGTACCGGCACAATGAGGAAGCAGTGGCGCGTCCCGACCTTCGAAGATTGCAGCCCAGTTCCTTCGCCAGGACGCGCGAGAGCAGCTGTAATTGTTATTCGCGCGAGCGCAAGTGCATCGCTCTTGAATATACACTTTGTACGATGGATGAGAGAAAGAATGGGAGACGCGTTCGCGCATCCATGCGCTCTATGCACACTCCCGATAACTCTTGTAACAATATATTTCACAGCTTGAAACTCGTGGTAAGAAATCTGTCGCGCTTTTGCTCTTCAACACAACTCGAGCAATAAATAATATACGAAAAAGTAAAGAAACATATTTGTGCATCGCATGTGCGATCCTTCTGTGCCACTACTTCCGGTCATTATCTCGACAGGGTCGGTGTAATTAAAATTCTATGGAAACTTCGGGACGACGTGTTAACAAAATCAAATGATTCCACTTTGGAACGGAATTTCTGGGCCCCTCCTCGGCTGTGTCGAATAATTAACTAATCATCGAGCGGTTACAACAAATCGAAAGCCAAAACGCAGCGAAAACTTGATAACATTATATGTCCGAATTGTTGTCGGTTTCTGTCAATAGCGACGTAACAAGAAAAAAGCGAAAAAAATATGAAAAACGTATATCCGTGTCAAGAATGAATGTTTCGACGAAAGATACTTGGGACGAGAGTTATTGCCGACGCAATCGGAAGGAGTGACGATAAAACGCAGTTTCCAAAGTACATATCTCGAGCGAAGACTACCTCGCAATGTCCGAATCGGCCGCTTCTCGCTCCGATGATCCAAAGAGGCCAAGTGAAATAAAAAATCAACAGCACCGACAATTGCCGGTCGACGTGGAAGAGTTGCCACCTTTGGCAATTATTTCGTGAATAGACACACAGTACGACGAAAGATAGAGACTGAAAAATTAAAAGGCAACGCTATTTTTAGGATCGAAATAATTTGAGAATTTTAAGAGCAAAGAGAAATGGGAGCAGGTTGTAGAAACAGTAAATAATGAGAAGAAATATAGAGAATTTCAGAAATATGTGGTGCGAATTGGCTTCATTTTCCCAGGAGGGAATTCCCATTGGCACGGTATCGAACCAGCGAAACTGCTCTTTTCAGGTTCTTAGGTAATAATACGTAGCTTATATATAGGTATATACGTATATATAACCACGGTCATACTACCGTAACGATCTTACGACGGTTTTTGTCGATTCCATGGAAAGGCGGCGGTAGAACGATCGTTTAAAACCTTTTGTCGAAGGTCCTGACGGCTGTGGAAGCGCGGCTCTGGACCACAGAGAGGACGTTGCTATGCGTGCTCTGTTGACGCCGAACGGAAGGACAGGAGTGAAAATGACAGAAAAAAAACAGTGGAGAACGAGGACGCGTAGGATTTTCTGGAAACGTGAAATATCTCGACTCTCTTTTTTTCGTACCCGATGCTTAAATCCTCGAAATGACGTGTCGACCATTTCAGGTATGTACTTATTGACGACTACATATCTATATAGGGGAGAGGCGGGCAAAGCGGAACACCCCCCGCAAAAATGTGAATTTTTTTTTTCATTGCAAATCTCAAAAATTCTGATCGTCCGGCTTAAAAAATTGAGAGACGACCAACTTTTAGAGTAAAAAAAAAAAAAATTTCGAAAAATTAGAATCCGGCTGAAATTTGTATCTCGAATGGTGATTTTGATCGACAAAGCTTTTCTTTATTGTTGAAATCATCGTTCTCGCTAAGTCGATTGAAAAACTTCGATAAAAAATTATTTCTCTTTCAACAATCGTTACCATTTTTCAATGTTCTGCGTGCAGATGATTTTTATAAAAAAATTAAGCTAAATTCCGGCAAACGGAATGAGGAACATTGTTTTGCTATCAAAAATTGTACAAACTCATAGAGAGACATAAAAATTCATTTTTTATTTTTTCGTATCACGAGTTTATGAAGGACTTCGGATTTTTTAATTTTT
>JAPYYS010000724.1:0-41527 GCA_030522525.1 Campopleginae sp. 14b | reverse complement strand
ATTATGCTACGGGTGCTTAAGGCTTTGCTGTTGTAACTAAAAGACGATTAGCAAAGCATCTTTTGCTGTTACAACATTCCCATTTCTCTCCGTGCATTATCCTGTTTTCGTTCACGAAAAATGACTGAAGAATAAGTCAACAAATTTCTGATCGTGATTCTCATTCTTTCCGCGAACTTCGGGTTATGATCGTCGAAGAAAGTGTCAGCAATTTCTTTGATGAAAATTTACCGAGTTCGTGGTAATTCCACTCGATTATACATCCGGGTCTGCGTCTCTTGATATCACAGGTAGATAACGGTCTTCGATACCGTCACGTTTGGTCACAGTTCAACGATGGCGACTCCATGATTCGTGGAAATTGAAAAATTGGGTTAACCTTTTTGTAGCTTTATTTTCTATTGATCTTTCTTTCGTAATTTTGCCTTTTACGATTTAGAAATCCTCGAACAATTGATAAACCATAGAAATAAAAAAATATTATTATTTATAGTGACGCATGTCTATTAGTTGCGGCTTCCCAAACGATTTGGGACACTGCAGAATTAGCTAATTTTTGTAAACACCCGTATTGTTTTTTTATATTTTTGCACATCCATGTTTTATTTACATTTCCTGATTTACTCATCTTGGGGGACAGTGTTGTGCAACATTGTTCAGAAATCAACCCGATATTTTTTTTCCCGAATGAAGGTTCTTCTGTTATTTCTCGGTGTCCCTGTTCCTGGTATCGATGATGACATTTTTTTGCTTATTCCGCAAGTGTCTGTATGTCCGGGATTGAAGGCAAAGTTTGATTAACTTTTATCGGCCAAGTGCAGGCTCAGCTTTATTCTGCGGAGAAATCTCGAGCAAAAAAAACGTTCGTTTCGTGGGACAAAGTGTTTGAACATTTAGAATTAAAGTCCTTGTTTTTTTTGTTGTTCATTTTTGCTCGTATCATTCGATATTTTATTCTTATGGATTATTAAGTTTTAAAGATGCGTCTACATCGACAAAGAATCGGGGCGAAACCGAGTCCACGTTGCGATGCTCGAATATACGGTAATATTAGAACGCATGGCGAGCTCGCTGCTCCGTGATCTTTCATCGTTCACGAGTAAAACTTGCAACTCTGCTCTCGAACTCTTACAATTTTACATTTTGTATTGTGAAATTTTTTTCTTTCACTTTTTACCTCCATATTGACAAAAAAATAATTGTATCCAATGAAAAATTAAATTCATAGCAATTACAGTATTATAACGAGGATAACAATAATTAAAGATTTTTAATTTCAGCGATTTTTATCATTTTTTATCAACAAACGTCGAATCTTGTTTCTTTTTTTTACTTTTTTAGCATAAAGTTGAACAATGAATTAATTTTGTTGTGGGTTTTGCTTCATTCAGGACGCAATGGACAGAGAACATCGGGACGAGAGGGAGCAAGATAATTTCATGGAAAGCGATGTAGAAGGAAAGAGCGAAAAGGAATTCCGTCGTACGCCAATGCATCCTGATATGGAACACGTGGGTGATACGGACTGCGAGGTAAATATTTATTGAAAAATTCAAGTTGTTGTACGAATAACGTCTGCAAATAACAATTTGTAATATTTTCAATAGTTTTCTGCCCTGAAATCGTCAGAATCAAAGTTTTTAAATATATTAAAAACAAAAATAATAGGAATGGGAAAATAGGGAGAAAAAAGTTGGATAAATTCGGGTCTTTCAGAATAAAGAGTGGAGTATGGATCGAGCTGATCGACTAACATTGAGAACTTGATATATTGAAGCTGCACAGTGGAAAAAGTACACTCAGTATTATTTTTACCACAATAATAGGAGAATTTTCTTACTCCACATTGAAAAATTACCGAACAAATTCAATATTTTTCATTGCATTTTGAAATTTTCATATTTCAATGCCATGAAACTTTCTCTAATTTGTCGAATATTCAAAATTTCGCAATGGAAAATTGATCGTTGTATCCCACAAATAATCGATTGGGAATCGCATTGGAAAAATTGAAAACTAGTAATTATGAAATCGTTGAGACTGAACGAGCAACGGCCTGAGATTACGTATAAAATGGCGTAAGAACGTTCAGCAACGCTGTATCCAGTTTGGTAGTTCTATGACTTCTCATGTTCCTTCCTTTTCTCTACTTTGACGAATAAATATTGGGAGGAATCATCCTCAAACGTTAACGATGGGTCATTTGTGCCCGAACGAATAAATTTGAATAAATTTCGGTATCAATCGTGCTAACTCGAGACTCAATCGAAAGCTTCTCTCACGAAGAGTGTCCGATTCATTTTGACATTAATATTTTCCGCGAGACTTTGCATGTGTCCGATCTGAAAATGGGACAAAAACAGAGATAACCTTAATTCATTGAAAATCCTAAAATAGGTGGAATTTTCGATACGAGAACTCGTGAAAAATTCGTAGGAATGATATGTCCAGTTTGTCAGAATGTAAATGTGACGTATCGAGTTAAAAAAAAATGAAGAAAAAGATAAAATCTGTTGATGTTGCAATCCGCCTTTTCTCATGTATCATATATGATTTCTCAGAAGAACAACGAGCGAGAGCAACGTTCAAATAACTCAGAGAGTCTACGAGAGCAAGATAGAGTAGAGTACAAATTGGGTCGAGATTTTCGTAATTTGAGTCACAATCCAACGATGGTTCACTTGCATACGGGTATAGAGCACCTGAGTAACGCCGAAGTCGAGGTAATTTTAATTTCGAAGGATTTTAACTGGTTACAGGTGAACAAATGTTTGACGGTTCCGTCTGAACGATTGACATCGGATTTATTCGGGTTTCAGGTTAAATTGGCCAGAGATGTCCGCGGTTCTTTGGGCCTTGGACTGTCTTTGGAGCTGTGCGTAGTTTGCGGCGATCGAGCTAGTGGAAGACATTATGGAGCCATAAGCTGCGAGGGATGCAAGGGTTTCTTCAAGCGAAGTATTCGCAAGCAACTGGGCTATCAGTGCAGGGGCAGCAAGAGCTGCGAGGTCACCAAACACCACAGAAATCGTTGCCAATATTGTCGACTACAAAAGTGTCTTGCAATGGGGATGCGCAGCGACTGTGAGTCTATTTATTCGTCATATTCGACGCGTCGCTTGTACATGACCGACACTCCGCTCAAGGTGCTTCGCTAGAGTTGACATTTACTTTTTTTTTTCTTTCATGCAATCGGAAGAAAGTAATTGTTTGAATTTTATCGTTAATTGTGAGCCTCCTTACCACGTTGTTTTTACGATGATAATGCCGAGCGTTGCGGAATTCAGAAATAATTGAAAAAATTGGCAACTCCCAAACTCCCTGAAGTATTTTATTACGCCAATAACCGAATGGGATTTCATTGACATAAAAAAATTGTGTCTAGAAACAAAATATTGGTGGTTATGTTTACATTATCGTCAACCACATTACCACGAAGTCTTTTGGGCTGTCATAACAATACAGAATAACTGACAAATCACTGAAAAGCATTGGCAATAAGAACGGAGAAAGTGAAACAAAAATATGCTGAGAAAATGGTTTCGAGTTTTTCCCAAACGGTTCCCGGCGGAGGATCCGAGGGATTTAATAAACATGAGCAAGCTTGGGGCGTTGCAGCGGTCCAGCACGAGAGGAAACCGGTCTTGGGGGAATCCGTTGGAGCCAACAAAATGGGCAATCGCGGTACCAAAGTCAAACCGGAGCCTCAGCAACCTACGACCGAACATTCGCAACCTCCACCCACGTGGGAACAACCGGAGAGTCCTAGCATTGAGGAACAAAGCAGTGACAGCGATCTCAGCGATGCTCTCACTCTTGCCCGTGATCGACTTTTCATATCTCACGCCCTCGATAGTATAGTCAAACTTATTGGTGACGTAAGTATCAGTTTTCAACACTTTTTTGTTTGTTTTTTTAGAAAATGCGGAAAAATGGGGACAAACACGATTATAATGATGTTTTTTTGTTTGTTTAAATTTCAACAGAGTGTGAATGGGTCAGCCGAACCGGAAGAAGAGTGGACGGGACAATTGTTGTTCGAGAGGCATACGGCATTTGAGTTGCGAGCTCCCAGTCCAGCTCCCGCATATTTATCTATACATTACATTTGTGAGAGCGCTGCAAGATTACTGTTTCTCTCGGTTCATTGGGCCAGAGGAATACCGGCTTTCCAGGCGCTACCGTAAGTTGTTTTGACTTGAGTTAGACGAGAATTATTCGCGGCGCTCCAATCGAGCCGAGTGTTTGAAAAATCATGCCATTTCCTCGAAATATTTATCGGAACGTGTCAATTTTTCGTCTTTCATTCAGGTCCGACGTACAAACGACGCTCGTGCGAAGTTCTTGGGGCCAGCTCTTCACTCTCGGTCTAGCCCAATGCGCCTACACTCTCTCGTTGCCCAGTATTTTAACTTCGATAATAAATCATTTGCAAGCGAGTATCGCGCAAGAAAAAATTACCGCCACTAAAGTCAAATCGATTACGGAACACATTTGTCGATTGCAAGACTGTGTCAGTTCGCTGCACAAACTTCAAGTTGATTCAATGGAATACGCTTATTTGAAAGCTCTCACGCTCTTCAGTTCCGGTGAGTCGCTCAACTTTTTCCCCTACAATTTTACGCCGTGAACATTTTTCTCGTAATAGTACGTGTTTCTCCTTTTATCGATTATAATCAAACTTCGATATTATTCGTTAACCCTCAGCGGATCATATGATTTTGACATGGCGCCATGAATCATATGATTCTTTTCCTCCTGCCACTTATATCTCACGTATTTGGCGATATTTCAGATAAAAATCTGGAATAATCCCCATCGATCCTATTCTAAGGTTCTAAGGTTGTCAAAGTCGCTGCGTTTGGTTCACTTTTCAATGAAACTTGGAAACACAAGATTTTTGGAAAAAAATTGTCACTCGGGTCAAAAAGAGCCATACAATCCATGGAAATACAGGAAAAACCGAATAAAAACGATTTCGTGGAGAATTGAATGTCTTATAACGAAGAAACTTGCTCGCAACACTTTAGCCCCTGTATTCTTGGGTCTAGACTTCACAGCTCATCCAGAACCGAGTGTAATTTCGCGTTTGTTTGAATTTTAGACAACGTATTGGCTGATTCGTGGAGAAAGAAGGTGGAAGTATTGCAGGAAGCAGCCTGGAACGAGTTGCAGCAACGCGTTGATTCGGAACGATTACCGCGGTTACTTCTCCGACTGGCGCCTTTGCGTTCGATCAATCCGCGGGTTCTGGAGGATCTCTTTTTCGCTGGTCTAATCGGCAGAGTGAGCGTCGCAAGTGTCGTACCATATATTCTCAGTATGCAAGACTGCAAAGCAGAAACCGCCGAGAACCAAATGGCCTGACGACGAACCTCCTCCGCGTTCTTAGTTTATCTTTAGGAAAAAATCAAGGGCCGCCACTTGTCTCTATTTTTCTTATTTCTCGCACGAGCCTGAGAAAGGGACAAAGAGGAAGAAAAGAGAGAGATTTGGAAAATCGTTACTTGAATTAAACTTAACGTATTACGAGTATTTCGATATTTACGATGGGCGTTTACTTAATCCGAGCAAACACGAATTTATCATTTACCGCAGTTGTATTTTCTTTTTTTATTTTTTCTTTGTTCACTTGATACGCTGTTTTCAAGGAAGCAAACCATTTTTCAGTTTAATCGAAATGCTCGCGCGGTGCGATACGACAATAATTGCGTATTTTACGCTACACACGAAAGTTTCTCAAATGTGAAACAAATATATTTTCTACATATTGCAATATGGAGTATTACCGGCTTTATCAACGGCCTTGATGACCTTTGCTACATTTCCGACCAATTGTTATTCGTTGTCGACGTGTGGTGGTTCCCAATTGTTTTCCACGCATTTTTCCCAAATTACAATCGTTGCCGTTTCGTCTAATCGGGAAGTTTCTCGATTTTGTTGGAAAATTTCATGGAGCTCAATTTTTCTATCGCTGAAATGAAAATCCCCACGGATTCTGTATACGATTTTTTTTTTTTTTTTTAATCAATTGAAAGAAATTTGTCACTTGTTTTTTTAATTCTCAATTTTGGAATGTCGTGGTGGCAAAAATAATGGAACAAAGCATGAAAAAGTAAGGGTCGTTGATTTTCCTCGAAATATTCCATACATTCGAATTTCCAAAGCCGAGAAATTTGAGTCTGGGGCTAAGAATTCTCGAGCTGCTCAACCTTATCGTATATATTTTATACATCGACTATGTAATAGTGCGTTGTGCCGTACCGAGTTTACGTATACACGCTAATTTGCATCTTCCACCGATACCAAAGGGTGACCGAGCAAAAATACGAGTATAACGAACACGAGATGAGCTCTATTTTTCGAAATATGTGTGACGCGGTTAAAATTGTTAAATATATAGAAATATTGAAAGAAGTTGATTGAGCGTGTTGACCGTATGGGAGATAAAAAAAATAAGAAAAAATAACGCGATGATTGGAGTATCGACAATATAAAAAGTATTATATGAATGTAAAGATTTTTGAAGGAAAAAAAGTATTCGAAACAAACGACAGTATGTTCGGTTTCTTGCCGAAGGAAATATTCAATAATCTTTGGCATAATTGAAAATCCGTTACGATCTTCAATCCGTTACAATCCCCGACGCTGTGAAAAATCTCGAACAATAAGCTTCATTCTATTTTATTCATCAGATTCTTATCTTCGTCTAGAAGAACAAAAAAAAAGTTAATATCGAAGAGAAAAATTGACTTTCTAGACATTTTCCATGGAATATAAATTTAGCGTGTTGATTGAAAACTGACTGGACCAATTGGTGAATTTTACTTGTGAAACGTATTGAATAAAGTATATTTTTCAAACTTGCCACCTTTTGAAATCGTTCCGAGCAAGAATATCCGTTAAGCCGTTACTCTCATATTGAGAAATTTGGTCTTGTTGAAAAATGTACAGATCGAAGATCGATTATTGTTACACCGTATGTGGATCGAAAATACGGTATGCGAGACGAATAAGAGCGATATATGTATTATACATATATAGTTGAGTAGGCATTATTCACGGGTCGATTGCAATGTACATATAGATGAAAAAAACCAAGTGCCTGTTTCAAAGATTATAAAGAAAAAAAAACTATTTATACATCTACGATAATACTTTTGTAATTGATGCTACACTATAGAAATGATGAAACTTAATAAAATCTAAGGGTAAAAGCCGACGCATAAGAAGATCATTTCAGAAGATTTGGAACGAATATTCCTGTTCATTCATATAGACAATTTCCTTCGTTTACATCTCACCGAAGGACATTATTGTGATTATTGTGGCCAAAGGGTCGTTGTGGTGTGAAGCGTTTGCCCACGGTCCCTTTGGGAGCCCTTGTTAATTATCAAAGGCATGAGGAAATAAGGAACATCGAACGCACAGACGCTGATGGATTTATTTCTTCGGATTGACAAATTCGATTTATTGAAACACAATTTGATACACAATAAAATAATTTCATCAGCATCGATATCCTTATTTCTCGAAGTAAAATTCCTTTTATGATAAAACTCAATGCGCGGACACCTTGCGTAACGGCTATGCATCAGGTGTTGTTACAGCAGCAGAGGGCGCCGCCTCCCGGTGGCTTTCTCATTCAATTTTTCCGTTTGGCGGGCGGACGCGCGCGCGGAATCCTAGTAGCAAAGCAGCATTCTAGCAACGTGAGTGACAGCTTTGTTGTTGTCACTTCCTCAGTGAAATGGATGCAACATTGACACTTTTACGACAATCAGGAAAAGCTCGTGATGCAGAATTTTTGGTGCAAGAGTGTAAGGACAATCGTGAATACAATTCCCGCATTGAAGGAGTACAAAAATTATCAGGTTATATATCAGCTTTATCATCCACAACTCAACAAGCTTTGGTCGTCTTTTTCATCAATAGGCCGGCAATCAATTGTTTTTTCTCCAGATTTAAATCATCAATACCACGAAACATTTGGCAAAAATGTACATATCATAACCAGTCACAAGCACGCCATCAGCAAAGTTGTCAACCAAGCCAAGCAACTCGACGGGTTGCCCATCTGCAACAAATATCACAAGTAAAGACTTATTCATTTCTCTCACCATTGGCTCGGAATTTGAGATTGCATTCTGCAACTTTACGCCAATAGAATTATTCACGATTTCTTACGTTTCAGGCAAACTCTTGATTTTATTAATGACGCGGCGACTTTCATCAACAATGCAAAAAATGTTTATACCAAACCAAACGATGAAGATAATTTACGAAATAATGGATCTAAATTGATTGAGAGCGTGGTACGAGAATTTCCCGTGCTTCAAATTCTTTCAGTCTACTATATCCTGAATTTTGAAATGATAAAATATATTTGCAGCAATCCTTCGTGCAGTCGGCTTCGGACGTATTTGTGGCGACAAAGTCGTCGGTTGATAATCTGGAAATGCTGATGGAAAATATGGATTCGATGCTGCAAGCGCAGAATGGTAAATGGCTCGGCTTAAGCCTTTGTACTTACCCAAAAATTTGCACTCTAAAATAAATATCAAATGACTTACGGCACTGATACTGGAGTTCCCAACGTCAAGGTCCGATGGGAAAAATATTTTTCTATTAATTGTTTGTTCTATTTACGAAACCATGATAATTTTCGTACCGATTTTCATTTTGAAGCCCAAGAAAGAATCTCTTTATTGTCCCGACCAAATGTTCAATAAGATTCTTGATATTTGCTCAAGAACATCGTCTTATGGTGTATACATAAATTTTTTTTTGCAGATGAAGGACAAAACTTGGAACGATCAATATTCGACAAATAACGAGCTATATTTGTATCATGGATTGTACAAAATTTGTCATTTGGTAAGAAACACTGCATTACTTTTTTTTTTTTAACCAAAAACACTGTACGAAGAGCTCGAAATTATTGACTGATAAGTTGCATACTCGCGAGTAGCTCTTCCGTTGTGTCCAGTTTATTGTCAAGATTTAATTTGAGCATCAATAGATGTGGATCAACTACATCCTGAAAAGGAGGAAGATGGAGATTGAACTGGTTTTGAATATAATTCTCTAATTTATAAGGATCTGAAATTCGAAATACCTTGAAATGTGTTGAGAGGTGAGAATTCGTTACGAAAGATCGATCATTCATGTGGGGCGTTGGCGAAACACGTTCGATCGTATCTTTTTCTGGTTTTTCGGCCGGAAAAATTCTAGTGGCGAGTTTTTCCCTGGAATAAGTAATTTTCCAGCATTATTTCGAGCTCTTAATTAGCGAAAACTGATTAACAGATTTATACCTCGAAATCAAGAACTTTTCAGTCGCTTTTCTATTCTCTCGATGAGCCAAACTTTCCAGCTGAATTTGCAGCTGTGTTAGATGCTCTTTGTGCCGCTGCTCTATACGTTTCGCTTCTTTCAACGCCTCGAGACCTTCTTCTCGTTTTACCAAAGCCGATTGCGTCAATGTCTCCAATTCTTTGGCTCTGTTCACCAGGTGTTTTTCCTTTTCTCGCAACGAACGTTTCTCTGCGTCGAGAGCACGACACTTTTCTTGCCATTTCTGCTTCTCTCGATTCGTCTCGAGTACCGCATCCTCCGCAGTTTTCAATGCAGCTTCCAACTTGAATCCGACGTTTTTTTTAAATTTTGTTTGGATTTCTAGTTTTTTCGAATCGACTTTTATTTTTTTTAATTTATTTCAAGTACAATTTATCAATAACTTACCTCAATTTTGGCCATTTCGTCTGAACTACTTTTGAGCTTGGAGGACACAACCAATTTTGCTCTATCATTAGCAACGTTTTCTCTCTCGATGTGGATCAATTTCAATTGACGTTCTTGCTCTTTGGACCATGCTTCCTTAATAACCTGCAAATGTTCACGTTCCCATTTCATTTGCTCGTCGAACAACTCTTTTTCGCGTAAAAGTGCACGTTCCCTCGTTGCTAATCGTTCCTCGGTCTCGTTTATCAAACAACTGTTTTTCTTGAACTCTGCAGTCAAGTGAGCCGTACCGACGTCCAGATTCTGAGAAATCTCTAACAATTTTTTTCGTTCCTCTGCCAATGAGTCTTGTTGCAAATTCAATTGATTTCTCAGCACTGAAAAATAAAATCCGATTGTTGGTAAATTTTCATAACATTTTCATGGATATTGAACTTTGTAGTTTACACAGCAAATTCTCCTCCTGTTTCTTCAGGTAATTCCCACGAGTCTCACTGAATTCCTCGTTTCTGTCTTCAAGTTTAGTCTGAAGCTGTTGGAAATTTTCAAGAACGAGTTGCGAACGCTGCAACAAATCGCTCAGATCAGTTTTATGATTGTTGATCGTATCCACAGCCTGTCGTTCAATTTCTTTGGCCCTGGACATCTCGTCGATCGTTTCAGCGTGTTCTTTTTGCAATAATCCAACATTGTGAGAATGTCGATCATACATTTCCTCTATAAATATCTTCTCGTTTTTTTTCAGTCGATCGATTTCGTTTCTATACGTTGTTTCCATTTCCTCCTTTTCTCTCTTTAATTTTTCTATTCTTTTCTCGCACTCGTTCTCCAATGCCTCACTGTATTCAGACATTTTTTGTTCCAATTTGTCCATTCCTTGACGCTGGAACAACAGTTGTTTTCTGCAATGGAAAATAATTCTCTTACTTCCTTCCATTCAATATTCGTACAGAATAAATATTCGTATAATAAGCTTTAATCATTCACTCGTATGACTCCTGAAGTATCGTTATTTCCTTTTCGTGTTTTTCTTTCAAAATCTCAATCGTATTTTCGAGATGCAATTTTTCCAATTCCAATTTGTTTACACAAGTTTCAGCACTGAAAGTTTCATCTCGTTGCCTTTCGGTTTCGTTGGCACTTTTTTCACCGGGCATTGACCCAGTTGGCAGACACGTTGGTTGGGACATTAAAGTCTACAGATTCGGAAAAGCAAAAAACGAGCGATAACAATGAATAATAAATGAGAAGTTATAAAACATTGTCTACCATTTCTTTGACTCACTTGAATGTAATGATCGATCCGAGCCTGTTGAATTTTCATTTGTGTTTCGAGCATGGCTTGCCTCTCGAGCTGATGTTTTATTAAAACATTGAACATCTTTCCCTGTTCGTCAAGTTTCGCTCTCTGATTTTCCACTATTTGAGTTACTTGCTCGTTCTGATGTGACAATGTCGTTGCAGTCTTGAGTTCGTGTTCTTGTTGTTGCATAGCGATCAATGTAGCTTGCTGATCGAATTGCGTGCTCATCATCGTCGATAAATCAGGATTAAAAGTCGTGTCGTTATTTCTTTGCCATAACGAATCAGTCTTTTGTTGGTTCACCTGAGATTCCGGCACATTTGTGACGCCCGCCTTTGAACTTATGGGCCAATTATCTTCCCTCGCTTTTTCAATGTTTGAGGATATTTCAGTCTCCAATTTATTTTCTTTCGGTTTACCTGTGCCCCCTAACCATTCTGGCAAATCTTCGTGGACCAGTTTTTTGTTATCGACGTGCGAATCATTTTTTTCTACCTAAAACAACGAAAAACTTTTTAAATTTGTTTAAAAAGATTAGATTATTGAAAAAATTTTCAAATATTCACATTGATTCATTTTCAGGAAAGACTTACATCCACAGAAGCTTGAGCAACCGGTTCCGTGGGTTTCCCCGGTGTTGAAAACAATCCGAGAGGATCGCTGATGACTGTGGAATTCTTTCTGCCTCTTCGTGGTTCTCTGACGTTTCCGAAATCGACGACATAACCGGACGAGCTCTTAGTGGATGGTTCGGACTTGGGAGGTTCTAAAATAACTGGAACCGATGGATTCGGTATGCTCGATTTTTGGAGAATCCCTCGAGAATCGATGTCTTTGGTCGGAGCTGATCTTGATCGTGTGCCAAACAAATCTTCCATCAAAGACGACTTGCGGGCTTTTGCGTTGGGCAGTTTTTGAGATTCTTCGGTACGCCCGGTCTTTTCTTCTCGAGTATTCTGAGCAACGATTGGACGTCCTTGAGTAATTGGTGGTTTTTTATTTAATGACAAATTTTCATCTGCAATAATGCTCTCTCGACCTGCTTCGACGCTTTGTACCGTCGATGGCTTCTGTGCTTTCGTTACTTCAGTCTTTTTTTCCTCTAGCTTTTGACTTTTTATACCGAACAAATCTGCGACAAGATTACTTTTCGCGGTTGAGGCGTTTGTTCTTTTAAAATCGTGCGAAGCCTCGTCGTCGCTCAATAAATCAGCCAGCGGATCGTCTTCGTCGAAATCTGAAATGTTATTCATGTCAGCACTTGCAGGAATAATTTTATTACCAACATATTCCCTTCGAATACCTTTGAAAACTACTCTTTTTTTTCCTTCCGTTGTTTCTTTGTCTTTGCTGCTTTTGGAAAAAAGATCCTGCTGTTTCTTCGAAGGACCACCGAGCAAAGTGTTGTCAAGATCGTCCAAATCTTCGACCATCCTTTCCATCTCCGATGGATTTATGTCCGATTCGTCCGAAAAGTCTCCCATCTTTTCCTGAAATTTCAGAGTTTATAAGACGATAAAATAAATACAACTACTTTTTCATTTTTTAAATGATACGTTGTTCAGCGACTCGAGTTGTTAAACAATTAATTTTTTGTAATATATATATTTTTTTAATTATTTTCCAGAGACTTCTTTCTACCTTTCATTTATTCCGATTCGATTTCCTTAAACACCCATTCGTAATGTGAAGAATTATTTATATTTAGCTTAACTGTAGCTAATGAGTGAATTTAACACGCGGAGTTGGCTCATGTCTAAAAGCTACGAATGCTTTATAGCAATTGCTACTGTTTCCTTGGAGTTTTTTATGTATACAAATACGGGATGAGCTGTCACAACATTTTCGGCGGACTGGTGCTGCTCCTATCGGCGATTTTGTTTTCTAAAAGAAGCAAACATTTTCATTTACAGACTCGGTACAGAATATTTACAATGGTTTCAATAAGCAATTTTATCGCTGCTGCAAATCAATTGTTCCTATGAGTTTATTTTCGATTGGTAAAAGCATTAAGTTTCTGATGACACACGTCGATCAGCTGATCATCGTTTGCTCCGAACATTTAGGAGTTCTTATTGCGAAATCGAGTTCAACGGCCAAGAAAGTTGCATTGTTTTTTTTTTTTTTCACGACAGATTTGTCGGAAATGATTGGAAATTTTCCGATAAACGACTCGAATTGCAACTTTTTAAATAACCGTGCAAGGTTAGTCAATATATATGTCGCGCTTACTACGCTAGTCAAATGTAAGACGACAACGATTGGAGTTTTCATCGCGAGCTTCTCGAGGAGGTAATAAATAAAAAATTGAAATCGTAAAAAAAAGCTTTCGCCATTGCGATAAACTTGGCAGGTATCCGGGGGGTTTTACTATAAAGCTTTGATTTACGAGTAGTTGGTCAGTTGATCATTCAGTCCTTGCCTGATATAAATTGCAGTAGAGGGTAGAGGACAGAGGTGTGGGTACTGTGGCTGTGTGTATGAACGGATAAACGTGAGTTCCGTGTTTAAAAATGGCGGAAGTGACATTCTCGTCCCGTGCTTACTGCAAAGTCATTTTACACGCTGCCAAGTACCCTCATTGCGGGATAAACGGTTTGTTGCTTGCAAAACAAAAGAGTAAAAGTGACGCTAAATCATCGGAGCTCGTAATCGAGGATGCCGTCCCACTATTCCACATTTGTCTACATGTTTCCCCAATGGCCGAGGTAGCGCTCACTTTGGTAAGTTTCATCCGTGTTTTTCCACTAGATTATATTAAATCACCCAATTCCCACATCGAATGTTCGGAAAATTTCGTTGTTATAACCCTCTCTCTAACTCTTGGCAGATGCAAACACAACTCTTCCGAAAGTTCCGTCCTAACCTATACTCGCGTCGTTTGTTTTCGTGGCAACTTTTTGAATTTTTCATTCACATCGATCGTACAGATGACCCGCATTTTTTCTGGAATCACTATTCATTCGATGTTTTGTATGCAGGTTGATCAATATGCATCGCAACAAGGCCTCGTCATTGCTGGCTATTATTTGGCCAATGAACTCATCAATGATATGAGGTAATTAAATTAATGCAAATAACAAAATCGACTTTTCAATATTCTTTTGAGAATTTTTTTTTTTTTCTCTCATTCTGAATTTGAAAACGGTGTTTCAAAAAATTTATATCGTCAATGGTTCGCAGTACAGACAAACCGGCGCACAGAATAGCCGATAAAATAGCAGAAAACTTTTCCAGTGCCATTATGACAGTGGTGAGTATAAAAAAAGTGCCTCGACCTATGAGTTTGAAAGTTTTTGAAAATGAACTTCAAAAGATTGACGAGACAATAATTACAGATCGATAATAGAGAAATAACTCTCGGGATGCAATCGAATCCGCTAAGAGTGTTTCAGAATGTGGATGGGAAATGGAAAGCCAAAGACAGTGCGGAGTAAGTGTTTGAACAATCCTGAACTTTGCATCATTGGAATGCAACGAAATTCTGTTTTTTCTTCACCAGATCTCACGATTCTCATTCAATATTTAGTCAAAACAATAAAACGATATTTTTTTAAGATCCAAAGACAAAATCTGCACGAAAATTGTCATGATTTTTTTAATTGAACGGAAAATTCATAGAAAAATGTACTTTTCGTTGGAGTCCAACGTTGCAAACTTCAGTCTCATTTGATTGACAGTGAACAAAAAAATGACAAGGAACTTAAATTCTTTGGTATTTCTTACGATTTTTTTTCTTCGCTTTCACAGCGTAATTCTGGAAAACGAAGAAGCACTCACGGAAACAGTCTACACTTTGTTGAGAGAGGAGGAATTTCGAAATTTGGTGGATTTCGATAATCACTTGGACAACATATCGTTGAACTGGAAAAACCCTGAGCTCAATAAGACGATAAAGCAAGTAATGGCGAATCAAGAGTGAAAGAATTGATCCAATGAGCCAAAATAACGAGAACAAAAGTGCAAGTTGACCGATGAACATTTTCGAGAGACGGAAGATTATTATTTTATTTATACTTACACATGCCCGGGCACATAGCTTGCTGATCGTTGTATATTCAATGATAAAATCAAATGTACATAAGACATAAGATTTATAAATAGATATTTCATGTTTCTCAGCCAATATTCAGTCTTTTTTCTTCTCATCCCCAAAAGAACAATGCTCAAGATGAAAAATCATTCGTTAAAAACGCATAGTAACAATGAAGAAAAAATAAAACAGGAATCGTGCGAAAACTTCACTGTAAATGGGACGGCGAATAAAACAAGATCTCAAATCAAATTTAAAGGAACAGATTTTTCATATTTTTTATTCATCATCCAACCGTTCCAGAGTCGGGCAACGATTTCGTTTTCGCGCGACGTACCAAACTCCACTTCTTCTGGTTGAAACAATTATTTTCTTTTTTTTTTATTGCTCTTCGTTCGACGAAAATAAACAACTCGAGAGCCAGCGAGCGATTGAGCTTATTAGCGAGGCGGCACGGAACGATGCAGGCTTTTCAAAATGTCTAGCATTTCCGTATAGATATTATTTCATTAAGTAGTTCCAGCGTTGAGCACTTATCACTTTTTTTATAAACAAGAAAAAACGCGTCATCAATTTCGACGAAAAACTGCTCTTTCGGTATTGAATTTATCATCCTCGTAGAAAACGGGCCACCTTATTGAGGGAACGCAAACAAAATTGATAATAGAATGGACCTGGGTCGAGAGGTAAAGTCGTCGGAACTCTTTCCAACTCCGATAATTCACTGGACGAATGTTTGTCTGAAAAACTTTTATCAAGTTTTACCGCAGAATTATCATGCTGATGGAAAAAGCTCCAAAGATTGGGATACCTCACCGAGGTCTCTTTTCATTTGATCAGTGCTCAAAGCTGTTTTCACATTTTTCCATCGATCGATCTGAGAAGAAAAATGCAGCCTGCATTTGTACTTGTGCGTTTTTTTTTTATCTTAGTGTATCTACATAAATTACACGCATATCTTAAACTCGCACAAGAATCTTAGAGATTTTCCGATTTGTCTTGTTGTTTTTTAAATTTCTACGCTAGATATCTCAGTTTAGCACCTACCGAGCTGAAAATTGGACATCGAGAATAGAATTCTTGATATGTTAGTAGAAATGATTAGGATCAAGTTTTTCCCTTTCCGCCCGCGATTCTATTCTAAATGATGAAAAACTAATTATGATATGACTCGCAGTGGTGATTCGCGCGTACATCGCACACACACACAAACATCACAGATCACTATTCAGATGTATCAAAAATACTGCCAGTCGCACAGGCGTAATTAATAATTGGTGCATCGTGGTCTTCGTCCATTGGGCAAACGTAATATCGTAACAATATATCACTAGATGATTATTGTGGCACGAAAGTATGCATCGTTGGATCATAACGAAAAATCTTTCGTATATTCATCGATTTCTTCATTGCTCCAATTTTGTGTTTCGCTCATTTTCACATCCAACTAAATGTTGAGAAAGATCGTTAAATTCCAACAATGCATACGTCGCTTCGTATCTTGTTTGCTCTCACTTTTTTGTCATGGTCTTTGAACGCTCCTCAACGTTAATTCCTTTTTCCCTCTTGCCTCGTTCTGTTCATGTCGAGCAGCTTGGAAAAACTCGGTTGACACCAAAAATTATATTGAGATGACTAAAGAAAACATTCAGCTCAATTCACTCGTCGCTTTCATTCACTTGTGTTACGAAAAAACGATAAATAAGTCGCCAGATACGTCAAGCAGCCATTTGCAATGCTGATCGAACGAAATTATTGCTTTTCGCGATTAAATTCCGTTCATTACAGGACTGAAACAATTCAGGCTGATTCAACACTATTTTGGAAAAACGATTTTCGCTATTTTTTGATTCGAGACAATATCAGAAATGAAATATTCCGTTTCGACCAACTTTACAGATTTCTATGCTTTTGGTATACTTTTTTTTTAATCACAATGCACAGCCGCGAGATGTTGCCTAATTCTCAGCTTTTAGGCTCTCTTGTTTCTGTTCTTTGTCCCACCATTGGGTATGTCATTCGTCATGCAATAAGAACGATCCGCCTTTCTCTCGATTTTTGATAATATATATATAAATAGCGAAATTCCGACAACGCGACAGCTCGAGCTACGAAATTTGGCATTTTTTGTAAAAATTGCTCACGCTTTATGATTCTAGGCGCATGGATCTAATTAAATTGCCATTATTTTTCCTCGTTCTCGCTGACCCCCTTGACAATACAACGCAATTCTTATTCTTTATACTTGTTCTGCCGCCTATTCAGGGCTCACGTCAATTTATTCGCAATTCTAACACACACGATTCGATATTTCTAATTTAGAAATAGACTATGGTCTCGCTGTTTACAATAATCGCTCTAAAACTCGGACCTTATCACTCGCATCAGTTTTTTTTCGGCATTATTCACTGGAGGAATATAAAAACTTGGCCAGCCACAATACGTGTGATAGCATTTCTACGCCAATTAAAATGGACAAACAAAAACGAATGTGAATGACAGAACTTCTGCTCGAGCTAATAAAAAATGTCTCATGACATTTAGTTTAAAAATTGCTGGCTATTCCTTTCAGCCTTTTTCCGCTACCTTCCGGCGCCTTTTCCTTTGAAATCTACTTTTTGTAATTAGTGTGGAAAGAAGAAATGAGAAAACGAATTGTTTTCAACCGATTTTCTTGAGTCAAGTGAAATATTAATTTATGCCTGCTCCGGGCTTCTCACCATTTATTTTTTCGTCCTTCCTTTAGTCAATTCTTCAACGGTTTTCACAAAACTTGAGCGCTCGCTCAACCGTCCAACTCGCATAAATAGAATGTCCCTTTGTTTTTCGTACAAAATTAGAGCATTGACAGATATCGAGCATTTCTTAGTGTGTCATTTACAATATATATGCAAATATGAATAATTATTTAATCCTCGGAAACGTTTTATCTATCCATATCGTGATATTAATCTTATTCGTCAGAAACTTTTCGAGGATCACGTCCTAATATGGCCGCGCGAGTATTTCAATATTTATCGACTCGCAAATGGATAACATAAAATGTAATTCCTTTTAACGTGATCGAGTGGACTTTGTTTTCGGTTTCTTTGAGATTGTCAGTGTATCACGAGTGCGTATAAATAATACTTTTAGCGTCGGATGGACCATATCGTTGTGCCATATATATTCGAGTACATACTTAATAATCGGTCGTTAATTAATTTCATTAGGACGTGATCGGCTATATAACGAATTGGAATTTTGCTTTTTATTTCCGTGGTTGTGTGTTGTGTAGTTTTTTATCATTTTCTTTGATATAACGAGTGCAAGATCATTTCATCACAAATTTCATAAATCCAAGGTCTAGCCCCGGTGCGATCAACGCATGCTCTCAAATATATTTGTCAAGGTATACAAAGTGTCTCGAGACCAATGGTACAAAATTATTAAGCCATGGTTGGTCTTTCATGCCGCGATTCGTTCGTCGATTGGTCATGAGACACTTTGTTTATCAACATACTTTCGCATATATATAAATATATGTATATAACTCTTCTGTGCTTATGTGCATTTAAACAACAACAATGTACGTCAACGTACTTATACAAGTTTTATCTCGTCGACCTCATATTTTCTGTCCTTTCGTTCTCTCTCGTTTTTCGCTCTACTTGTGTCCCGCCAACAGACGTACAGTCTTCAAAAAATTCTTTCAACAATGTATTTCTTTATTTCCCATCAATAACTCATCCGCTTACGTAGAATTATCAAAAAAATAACTTTTCCCCGTTGCGATTGCATGCTGCATCGAGATTCCTCGACTTGATGGCAAAAGGAAACTGAAACAGCTGACGCAAATGAGACGTCGAAGAGATTCACTGGTTTTTTTTTTTCAAATTGCACATGAAAATGTTGTTTTTCCGGTACCAATTCTGTGGTAATTGTATCAATTTTTGTTCTTCGTAAAAATATACAAAAACTATTGTTCCATCAATGAAAAAAAATAAATACTTTGCGAAGAAATTGGTGTCTCACGTCAGCTGCTTTTTCACGTCGAGATACTTCTCGATGAACAATCATCAAAAATGTAAATTTCGGACTAATCTAACTTCTGTAAATATAACGATATCGCATATATTATTTCTCGCGCAATATTCACTTGTACTAGCAAAATTGTATGAGCGCGCAATGAAGGCGCACATTGTTCATTATTACATTTCTATTTATCGAGTAAAGAAGCCATAAACGCGTGGTTACTCGATGCACTCTTAATCGGTGGCAGCAGCCAAACACACGTGTTTGTATACGTAAAACGGTAACTTGCTCGTCCGTTATCCGTTTTTTTTTATACATTTGCTTTGGATGGTTGAAAAATGCGTTCTCGTCTAGAGAAAAGTCGATAAAAATTTTTCGAATCTTTTGTCCTCAACGGAATATAAAAAGCGGTTTAACGAGGAAAGAAAAAACAAAGTTCTAGCAGCGAAAAAATGAAAAAATTTGTTTTGAACACAGATGGAAATTTCCATCGTAGACCGCGAATTCAATGATTATATGATTGTCGGGAGGAATGTCTGTTTTATCGATGATTAATATTGAGGGGCGGAGTTCTGGAAAGAGGAGAAGACGGGGACTTGAAGCGATCGGTCGAGTACCATCGTTGCGATGTGTTCAGCCTACACGGGGTACGATCGGTGGTTAGATAGGACGTTGAAGTTGACTCGATCCGAGGCAATCGTTTGCCTCCGATAAAGCCACGGTTTGGGCTGTCACGTGGAAAATAATTAATCGATGAATCTAAGGACTTGGACTCGAATAAGGTGAGGGAGGAAAAACCCGTTGAACGTCTGATCGCCATGATCGATCGATCGTCGTCGTCGATAATACGAGGGTACGAGGATGCCGCCGGGTTCGCAAATAAGTAAGAGGATTGACTATTGGACGTTCCTGCTCTGGGTGACGAGTCCGATGGCGACTCGGGTGGAGTCGCCGGTGGCGATCAGGTCGTTCGCCTAGTCAGGCCACCCCGCCTCGTTAAAAACTTCGGGGAATCCGGTGGCGTTGAGGACGGTGATTCGACTACTCGTCGACTTGAGCTACGTCGTGCCATATGCATCGGCGATACCGGTGGCGTTTTGTTCGGTGTATCCGGCGCTGAACTCGCCGACGACAATCGCCAATTGCTACCCGATGAATACAAATTTGTACTGCTGCTGCTGCAAGCTACTGCCGATGATAAATCCACCCTGGACACGGCACTGTTGAAAAAAAAAATTCAAAAAATTCTTATTAATAAAAATGATCATTTGTTTCCGTGTGTTTAAGTCATTTCCGACGAAAATAGGAGGCCGAAGTGAGCGTCGAGTTTAGATGAAGCCTTTGAATGTTATTCAACGATTTAGCGATTAAATTGCGATCAAGAAACCGTGTGAGAAATGTTGGCCAGGATATAAGTAAAAAAACAGGTAAATGGCGATTAAAGGTCGATCAGTGAGTTGATGCTCTGTTACCGAGAGGGCGGCGCTGATCCGGTGTACGATAATAATCCTGCAGGCCCGCTGCGGGGTCGTGCCGTCGCTGACATGACGCTCGCCGACCTCGGTAACGCCGGAGACGGTGGGGCTGAGGGTAAAAGCCTCGGGGTTTGAGGCGGCGTTCGGCCTGATCCGAGACTACCGGTGCTGCTCGTCGATGATTTCCGCCTCAGTGTCCTTAATCATTCGTAAGGAAAAGAACTAATGATACCATTTTTGTCGGAGCGTTATTTTTTATTAAATTCAACACATACAATCGCAACGAACCGGACTAAGAAAATACATTTTCGCATTATTTTTCTGCTCTAAATATCTTCAAGGCTACGTTGAAAATAATAAAACCCGATTATGCGACATAGATGGGGCTGAATAGAAAAAATAGGTCATCGACGAACCTCTTGGATCGCTGTCGGCATAGACCGGTCGGACAAGGCCTTCCCATAGCGCATTTTCCTTCGCAAACTTCACGCGCGTTAGCCAGAGTCTCGTAATTGCTCAGATTGGCCCTGCAGGCCTCAGCGTCATTAACGGTAAGAGCAAGGCTTGGGAAACGTTCCCTCAGCCGTCTCCTTTCCTGTTTTCAAAAAATACAAAAATCCGCATCATTCATGAGAATTTTTTATTTTTTTTGTCAAATATTTTTTCTCGCAATTTCATTTTCTAAACGAATTTATACGCGACAATTTTTTTTTTCGGAAATTCTTTATAAATTCCAAGCACCAAGCAAGAACACGTTCATTTTTTAACGTTTTTTTTTTTTCAACACTTTATCCTCTGCTTACCTCTTGCAAACGACTCGACTCAAAGTCCTCGAGTTGACGTTGAAAACCAACGTTAGGATTTGCAACGGCACGACCCACTCTGACTACCTTGAGTGCTTCTTTCCACGAGAGATTCGTGATGCTCATGATATAAGCAACTGCGACTGTCACGCTTCTGGACATACCTGCCAAACTGTAATTCATATTTTTCGAGTTTTTCATTGAATTTAAAAAATAAATATGCACAAGGGTCAAAATGACCCCGATTGAAAAATATTTTCTTTCAATATTGTTGTACCAGTGGATCAAGACGTTGCCACCTCGTAGACGAGCCGCGTGAATGAAATCGTTGCACAGCGAGAAATATTGCGAGAGATTTTGATCCGGGGTATCAGCGGCCAAAATGCACAAATAGTGTTTGTCCTGAAATCCAATTTGAAAGATAAAAATGAAAAATAAAAGGATATTCGAGGCTTCAATTTTTTTGGGGATTAAATTGGGGGAGGTCGGAACTCACAGGATGGAGCTGACGAGCGGCATCGTGAATAGCAAGAATGTGAGTGATTTCGAAACGTTCCAGTTGAACGGGATCTTTGCTGTCTCGATAATTGCCCACGTAGAGTCCCGGAAGAACCTGCAGGAAAAAATGAGTTGTTGCATGAAAAGGAAAAAGATTTTTTCCTTTTTTTCTTTTGTTTCGGTCACGCGGAATAATTGAAAAAAATGTTTATCACTTTGTTATTCGTGTATACGCGTTGCTAATATTTTATTAGAATTTCTATTTCTATTCGCGATCGCAAAGAATTTCAATTTGTCCGAACGATTGTGTTAGCTCTTGGAAGAGGATTGTAACGAGGCGCAAAAGTCGTATATATGAACGAGGAATTGGTCTCGGTTCGCGACGGAATTCCATTGCGGGTCCAGTCAAGATTTAATGTCTGAACTTGTAATTACTCGATTGGATCGATTGAATCGTTCGATTGGAATTTGAGTCACGCTGTCTTGAAATTTGATGGATTGGCTGGGCGTAACATCGGCGGCAGAGACTCGGACGATACACGCCAATTTATCTTTTCTTCTTCTCTTAATCTTCCGGCTAGCCAGAAGATATTAAGAGCAGTATATGAATATACTAGTGCAAAAATAATCCGGTTAGTTATCAGTCGCGAATTCGGCACACTCCATTCCACGAGCGTCTCTTATCAATTATCGTAACGCCAATGTTCGGTTCTTTTCCTTTCTTTTTTTTTTATGTCTCCTATACGTTTCGCTTATTCACCATTCTCAATACGAGACGAGAAAGAACGTCGCTCAGACGTTACGAGACGACCGAGCGTTTCTCTCGATCTCTCTTTCTCCATTATTCTAATCGATTAAATTGGTACATCACAAGTTGAGGAAAATTCTGAGGATATTTTGATAAAATAAAAGAAAAAATAAACGATGAAGATTCATCGATCGATATTAATATCATCGGTCGTTGTTCTCGCATCGAGGATTTATGAAATTTCGTGTGACACGCCAGCATCTCTTTCGAAACATGAAGAATCTTCGGTACCAACGAATTTACCGGCGATCCAAATATCCGGTGAAAAAGTTGTTTCCCCTCGGAGTGTATCTTCGACCGAAAAGAGTGTAAACGAGACTGAAAAACATCAGGAAAAATTAAATCTCAGGGAAGATAAACGCCAGGGGCCGAAAAACGTAACGACGAGAAAGAATGAGACGCAGGAAAAGAGTCGAGGATTGTTTAACGATATGAAAAACTCGAAACTCAAACGAAACAGTGAAAATCTTATGAACTCCCTTTCCTCCGAAGCTTCAACTTCCGGCGGGACGTCTTTAAATGAGATTAAGAACGACGAAAGCGTCAGCAAAGAGGAACCTTCGCGGCAAACTCCGAAGCCGATCGGACTTGGATCTGCAAGTGAGAAAGCGCGCAAAGGGGATGGCCAGAAAAAGGCGTCGAGCGTTCCGGCACTTCGTTCGATGTTCGAGGACTCACCTTCAGCGCGAAATAGCGAGGGATTGGGAAATTTTGAAACCAAGGCAAAATTAATGATGACAAAGATTAATAGCTTGCCGGTAGAGCGTCGCGAAACTTTGGTTCCCTATTTCGAGCGTTTTCTCACGAAAATACTGAAAAAACTCGAGTCTCGGAATGACGCGGAATTGGACGACGTGGAAGACCTTATGGATCGGTGTTTGACTGCCCGTTGCTGTAACGGTTGTTGCCCTTGCCAAAGGAGACGACGGAGGAAAATGAAACCGCTTTCCCATACCGTGCACGGTGTGCGACGCAAAGCGAAATCCGACGACGATGTTTCCGGTGAAAAGACAACCAACAAATTTCGGGACCTTGGAACGATCATGAGCGGCGCTACTTCCGCAGCAACAACGAGCCTCAAAACAACGAGAATAACAACAACAACAACAACGCCAAAACCCGATACGACGATGATGATGACGACGAAAATTGTAAACCCAAACAAGGAAGTGCAAGTGGAAAGATTGAACAAATTGAGGAAACGCCTGAGAAAACGTCCTGTGATAGCGCGCCGAAAAATGGAAGAAATAGCGCTTCGAAGAAAACAAAAATGCATCAGACCGAGACCGATTTCGGAACAACGACAAAATGAGAAGGAACGGCCATCGCGACCGAGTCACCGAAGTAATTTCGATCAAGAAGCCGATGATTTGGAAACTCCAACTCTCATAAAAAACCGTATCAACGACGATTCTTCCGATAGCTTCGAAGAAAACGATTCATGATTGTACATTTTAATCAAATATTGGAGAATATACACTTTGTGGAATAATAATATAGTTATTAAGGTAGTTGAACTTTATTCGTAAAAATTTGTACGTTTCGAAATTGTTTTTTCAATTGGACAAATAAATTTTCGGCATACACCGTTTGTTTATCGTTTTTCCGTTTTTTTAACATTTCATTCAAGCCTCATCATTAATGAGAAATCGTGTGTTTTGACGATCTCGGGCCAATTATTTATTCATGTAGGCGATAAAAAAAAGATGAATCAATCAATAGTTCAATTAGTTGTCGAGGCCAATTGGCATTATTGACGATATTACTGTCGCCCGGGAGTCGTGTACTTTGGTCATCGCTCTCCATCTTTGTCTCTCGCGGTCTTTCATTCTCAACATAAAAAAGTCGTTGTACCGATCACATGGAACATTAAATCCATCCGCCATTTCCAACACAACGAAATTTAATTAGATTTTCTCGAAGCAATCTGTTGCCACGACGCTTCATAACCGAACATGTGTACGAAACGATCAACCTCAATTTTCCGCTTCAATTCGCTCCGTCCTGGGCGCACGCGAAAAAATGTGCACGAGTCCAAATTCGCCTCAACCCGACTGGCATCGCCTTGGCCAAAATTTCCCTTATTTTTCGTCAAACGCTCCATTTTAGAAACGAATAATTTGCCTCTGTATGATATTTTCAAAATGCGATCGTCGCGAGCCGAGTGGAAATGCATCGCGACATTTATTGATTGATAATAAATCCATAAGCAAATAGCAGCGGATCTCATCGATGATAATTGAAGAATGAAATGGTCTGTGACATAATTTTAATCCATCAACAGGAAAACGCACAAGTTTGCAAAGTCACGATTGTTACTGCTGTGGTGTGTCGCGTGTGCCAGAGCTTTCCACCGCCTTTACGATCATATCTTGCTATTCCACGTGGAAGCCTCTCGTTATACCTCGTAAACTCGTGCCACATAGTTTCTCTCTGATAACACACACACACGATACATATTCTCGAATGGATATATGTACATTTCTGTTATTCAGAATTGGGTGCAATTCGAGTCTATGCGATGACGAATAGAGCAATGTAAACAAACTCACGCAGCGGCGCAGGGTATTGGAGAAAATTGTGTTAATCTGTATCGATAAACGATATTCGCGCGAGTTGATTTTTATCGATGAATTTCTAGGGAAATTAAAGGGAAATCCTTGTGCAAAAATATCCTCGAGTAATTAGTATCCCATTTGCTTATTTCCAGCAGCAAAAAACTTTCGAAGCTTTCCCCTGAAGAGCGATTATAGGGGCGCGAGGACGTGCCCTCTCAATTGGTCCGCAATAGACGGTAAATAATCTTCGCAAACACCGCGGGTCTATTTATATTAGGTAATGCTATTATTGGCGAATCCAACGAAAATGTCAATATCGATTAGAACGAAAAAGCGAAAGAATTGCAACGTCACGAAACAACTGCATTGACGACGTTGACATGTAACTGCGAAGTAGCTGCGATTTTGGAGATTGTTAAATCGATGCCAGAGCAAACCGAAAAATAGGACGCCAAGTTGCGAAATATTGTAAAGAAAATTTCGTAATAATTGTTGAGCCGTCGCAGCATTTTTGATAAAATTCAATATGGAAACGGTTAACAATAAAATGGCCATGCGTCCAAGTCGCGCCACATACAATCGTGAATATTGAAGTTAAACATTAATAAAGGAAATCGATAGATTGATTATTCACGGAATAAAAAAGTGAAATTACGGAAACTGGGTCGCTGACCCAAATATAAGAAATTCAAAGGTCGAATAAATTGTCAGTCGGTGTAATTAAAGTTTTTCGGAAGAAAAAGAAAAAAAAAAGAAGAAACGAACGGTACCGTCGTACGGTTTTAATTGAATCGACGAAGCGCCCTTCTTCGCAATGTATTTTCCGTCATGGAACTGCGGTAATGAGTCTTGGGAGAGTTGCATTACACGTTATACGTTTCGTTCCCGCGTGGATCAGCCTAACTGGCGTTGTACGTTTTGCTGGCGACTCGCCAATCGAATGTGGCGCCATATGTCGTACTCCGAATGCCACCTCTGCTACGTCACTAAAACGAGCCTCCGCGACCAATGGGAAGAAAAAAAAGGCGCCCCCGCGATACGATATCGTCTTGATCGAAAATACGTATTTTTTTTTTCGACGTATGTTTTTTAAAATTGAATTTTCAAGTGTTCTCGTATTTTTAACCAAAAACATTGGCGGAGGCACGATTTCCATTAAATTTAATGCCCTCGCGAGTGACTCGTGACGTTCCATTCAAATGTATTCGTATTTTTTCGGTCCCCAATTCCATTAGTAAATTAGATTTGCTCGATTACGAAATGGCGAAAAAAAATTCATTTTTTCGAGAGAGTGAGCCGACAAAACTTTGCCATAACCAGACGTTTCTTTTTTCTTCATACGTAGTCAATTCCGAGACATAAACTAATCGATATGTACATAGTTGAAGGTTGCCTCACGTACCTTGTTCATACCATTCCCCATTTTGGTGGCGACAAGACTGATTTGACATTCGTGTTTGCGGATTTTAATGAAATAAAAGAGCCTCGGGGAGACGATAAATTTCGGTGTTGGATGTTCCAATGACGCTTGATCACCAAGGACGATCAATCACCCGATGTTATCGAGCTATTTTTTATTCGTACCGGTCACTCACATTTGAACACAAAGCGATTAAAAGGGTTTTTGTTGTTGTTGTTTTTTTTTTAACCCGTAGGATTTGAGAGCACGCAGGTTCACATGTTTCTTGGCTCTTCAGCCTCTTCGGCACTGGGCTCTTTATCGAGTTGTCCCGTGCCTCGTAATTGGCCCTGCTGGTGACGATAATTCCCCATTTTCGACGAGGAGTAATTTTAATCCGTTTCCCATCGGCTCCATATAAATATTTTTATCCTTAGAAAATCATTTTATTTATACTCGTCGCGATTCTTGTCGCAAGCCATTATTTGTTTTGTTTTGTTTTGTTTATTATTATTCCAATGAAAGTTTCCTTGGAGCTCATAGAATTATTGTTCTTGAATTTTTATTTAATCGTGTGGAAAATTCTTTTGGCGTTTGGACGTGACAAAGGAAAATCCATTCGTGATCACAATAACTGCAACAATAATATTAACTTTTTAATGCTACGGAGCAGATGATGATTGATTAATGAACGCGAAGATGACAGATCGATTTAAAAATAATGGCAATATCGTTTTGCCTTTTTATTTGTATTTTTGTCCCAAATTGGATTGCGCGGTACACAGCGAAGATGAAAGTGATCCGGGAATAACAGATTTAACGGCTAGAGGTCATTTTCATTCCAGAGCTACCATTTCTACCCCTTTTTCAAACGAAATATTGATTTTCCGGCAGTCGCGTCGTTTCAAAAAGCTCGCGGTAAAGCGCGTTTTTGTTTAGAGGAAAAAGGCTCAGTGGCCCTTGAAAATACTCTCTACGTTTCGAGTAGAAACACACACTGAGGGAATAGGATTTAAGAATTTTTTTCCTCCCGTCATTAAGATTCTCAATGAAACCGTAGACACGACACTGGTGCAAATTTGCATCCACGAAAATTTCAAGTGTAACAGATCTTCAAAATTCCTTTCTTTAATTTGGCCATTTTTCGACATTGAAATTTTATTTTTTACTTTTGCAAATCATTGCAATCGATTACTAAGGATATTGCACCCCTAAAAAGTATGGTTTCGAGATTAATTTCATGCATTCATCGAAGAAATACAACATTTTGAAAAATCGAAGTACAAATTTGCACCAGTGTAGTGAGTGCGTGACCTCCAAGGGAGTGTGGTATCTACGGGTTAATAAACAAACGAGAAATTAATCGCCAATGATGACCCGACATTTTCGTTGTTTACAGAGACACGTTTCCCCTTGGAAATTCGTGACAATTGACAATGAATGGCGCTGAATGGTTGTCGCGTCAAGGTCGGGGACTGACAATGAGCGACGTAACACAGAGACCACCGGTTGGTGCTCGGACGCGGTACCTTTACGTTTGAGTTGTTTTGATGGTAGACAGCGCGTACAAAATGCCGATCGAATGTCGACGCTTAGAGTGGAGAATAGCGGGGCTTCGCGCTGGTCAAGCGAGTGTTGTTTTTTCTACGATCGCCACACGTCGAGTTCGCATTGAAATTGCTTCGAAATTTCGATGCAAAAACATAACATTTTCGAATTTCCCAGTCATCGGTCCAAGTTTATCGTCAAGTGCATTATTCAATTCGCTTCGTGTGACTCAACAGTTTTGCCTCAAGCATCAGGATTTACATGCACTAATTTATCGGAATAATAGTACAAAGAAAAAAAAGGAAAGAAAAAATCAACAATTCATCTGTGGTTGCATGACAATGATGGAGAATGCATCCTTTTTTTCATCTGCCTCGGTCTCAATACTTTAATATTGAAACCCTTTCTTTTTTCTCGATTTTTTTGAGGCCACAGTGAAGAATGAGAAGAATGTGTATAATACGAAATTGGAGTATTGTCACGTTCTCTATTCGCGTGTATAGAGGGATTCAATGTATAAGCTTGCTTTTAGCGAAGCCCTCTTGACTGGGTCAGAGATATCGTCACATATATTCTTGGATTCTGTCGCAAAAGAAGAAAACGTTTTCACGATGAGATGACATACTTTTCGGACTTTAAAGATTTAACGAGACGAGGATGAGGACCGAAAAATCGTGCTATGAGAATAGAAAGTTTGCTGCTTTTGTTTTCCCACCTCTCTCTCTCGCCTCCTTTGTTCGATGGGCCAAAGCGCGCTCTTGGTTGATGAAAAAAAAATAAAAAATCATGAATAGTCGGAATAGACGAATTCAACGCGGAAGATATCGATTTTCTCTTCAAGCCTCAATTCAATTAAGCACATAATCAACGAGACGCTTCATCACGAATAGAAACGAGTATGCGGTTCAATCTGACAATAATCCGTTAGTTCTATTCGCTAATCAAGCTTTTCCTCCTCGACCGTGTTGTTTGTTAAATCGCGCGTAAAGAAACTATGAAAAATTATAAAAAGATCAATCAAATAAATATCGAACAGAGATTTTTTCGTATCGCGTCCACGAGAAAACAATAAATCAATATTAAAAAAAACAAATATTTGTAAATAATTCATATAAATTTGAATGCAAAATCTGTTCTTTTGGAATAACAAAGCTATAAGCTCGAGGCCACGTGCCAAATATCCCCCCACGACATACTTCTATAACGTTATGTTTTGCTCGACTCCCACATACGAGTGTGTCCATACACGCGTATATATTACCAAGTATGCAATACGCCAGGGCCACAATCAAGTTCGCTCACAGGTTTGGCAAAGTTGAAACATTGACTGCGGTTAGCTTGGAAAGTTCATTAATCAACATTCCGAAGAAAGGAAAACCCTCATTTTCATTGCAACGAAATTCCCTTTTTTCTTGAGCGAATCTCAAGATTCTTATTGAATGTTTGGTCAAGACAATAAAACGATGTTTTTTAGGCTCCAAACTGAAAATGGCTACGAAAATTGTCGTGGTTTTTTTTAAAAAAAATAAACAATGAATAGAAAAACGTATTTTTCGTTGGACCCGAACGTTGCGAACTTCGTAGTGTCACGACAATAACGATTTACGAGTACGAACCCTTCGACATGCTTGGATCAAGAATTAGGGTTCGTATTTAAGGGCTCGCACGATTAAGCAATGAAAATTGCTTCTTAGGTTGAATTTTTATTGACATATAAAACAAAAGGCTTGAACAGGGAGCTGAAGCTTTAGCATTGATTCATAAGCAATCAAAAGTATGGAGATGATGTCAAAGTTTGCATTAACGAGTTAACGCTTGTTGTGATTGATTTCCCTGGCGTAAGGTTTTGTCGTTCTCCCCAGGTGAACGATAAAGTTAGATCGTGCGTGTGTGGGTGCGTGCGGTTGGTGTATACGAAGGGGTTATGGAAGCGGTTGTAGAGTGGAGAGACCCGTGTGTGGATTATCGTAAGTTTATGTCATTGAAGTTTGTCGAGCGTCGAGGGATGTCGAGGGTGTGGCGTTATCATCAGCAGCAGGAGCAACGCGAAGTGAGAGTGGGAGGGGGTGGTCTCGATGGGAAGTAGGAAACGAGCTGAAATAAAACGGGTCTCCGAGGAAATGTGTCTGATTTGACGATCGCGTCCGAGCCCGCGACTTGTGGCTCGATATACATTGACTAATTATTGTGGAAAGCACAGTCGGGCAATTAATGAAAGATTAATTGGTCGAGTTCGTCTCGAGAGGTCGACGAGAAGGTTTATAATTTTAAGGGGATATCGCAAGCAAGCATGTATAGATATGAGCTCGAGAGAAAGATGAAAATTTATTGTAATGAACGAGGCGGAGAGATGGAGAGCGAAAAAATGAATTAACAATCGAGACCATTGGCCTACCTCAACATGCACCGCCGACCGATTCCGCTGTCCACGAGACTCGCACGTCGGACAGAGATGAATAAGAAGCAGCAGAGTGGTAGAAAGAAGCGGCGTAAAGAACGCGCCGATGATCGAATAACTTGGATTGTTTCAGGTCAAAGATTAAGTTTGAGGCGTCGATTTGGGTTCACTCGAGCAAAGGACGTTCTCGATGGAGCCTCTGCTCTGTTTTTCAAATATACCGAAGAGCTAGCTCGCACCGCGCGACGGGGGACGACAAGAAAAAATAAAAATGAAGAGACGGAAAAAGAAAAGTGTGTGGCGCGTGTCGAAGGAGCGCACCATGAGACAAGACTGTCTCTCGTTCTCATCGGCGCGAAGCTCACTGAAACGTGCTGGGATTTTGCGGACTGTCAACGCGTAGGATCATGGCTATAAAGGGGTCGCAGGCAAGGGGTAACACCAAGCTAAACCCGAGTCAAACGGAGAGGGAGAAAAGAAAACGAGGTCCAGGTTGATCGCCGGTGTACGAGGGTGCGCAAGCGCCGCTCGATAAAACATCCCCCCTTGCCTCTTTTCGTTCGACGTTTCTCCTCGATTTCCACCTCGTGTGCATGTGCATTTTCCACCTCACCCTATACACCATCTTACCAACTCTATACTCCACTTTTCCTCCTCGTACCTTCCGTCCGAGCCGCCCTACTAAATCAACTCCCGATCGCATTTAACTGCACCATAACCCACCAACTTCCTTCAAAACCCTCATCCCTGGAGCCTCAACCAATCTCCCCTCTCCCCGACCACGTGATACTCACAGCCGCTTAACCAATAATTGATGCTCAATCCGTCGGAGCATTTGTTTCGATACAATGAAATTTGAAAACCCCACAACAGCAAAAATCGTTGACAGGTCGGTTTAAAAAAAAGTTCCATGCGGCTGATTCTATCGAGTAAATAATTGAAGTGATTCGAGCATTAGAGACGTGTGCAAAAGAAGAAGAATAAGAAGCCGATGGCTTAGCAGCTTTCGTTCCCCATATATTTATATAAAATACGACTGGCAACTTGGAGTTGCACTCGATAGTTTGAGAAACTAGGCCACTTTGAAGCGCCGGAACCGATAAACGATTATTCTTTTTCCACCGGCTCGTTCGCCCGGTAGAAAGAAAATTGCCAAGAGAATAAAGAACAAAAATACACAAGTACACACATTGAAATTTTCTACGTTCGTCCACTTTCCATGGTCCGTGTGGACTCGCAGATTTCCCTGAAATTCAATATGCAAATAGGATGCTGACAAAAAAACGTCAAACAAAAAGGAGAGCAGGAAAAATTAACTTTTTTTTTCATTGACCAAAGCTGTTGTGTTGAAATTTCCATTTATTCATTCAATATCCCAATGGACATTTCGGAGCAGAGAAAAAACAAATGTCAAATATTAGGAGAGCATGGAAAAATCACAGTTCTTTGTCTTTGGTGGACGGAGAGGTCGAGGCTTTTCCCGATGGTGTGCAGCAGATGAGAATCAGACCAAGTAGCACGAGAGACGTCCCGCACCACCACATCAACGAGGTGGACTCACCAAACACCAGAAAACCAATGAGAGCCTGAAGTACGATAGAAAAAAAACACACACAAAAGTAATAATGCAATTTCACGAAATTGCGTTGGTAACTCGTGGTAACAATATTGATCGCCATTCATATCGATCGATCGTTATATTACGAGCGAATATGGAATGTTTTTTTTTCGTGCATGCACATCGTGCAAATATAAAGTTTGATTTGGATGATAATAAAAATGATGTTTCTGTTGCTAATCAATTCTTATCCTTAATTTATAATGAATAATAATAACAATAACTCGTGGAACTATTGCCCTTGTGGATAGCGGCGATAGTGGTCGCGAGTATTCGGTTAAAATGTCTAATAATTTTGTTTAAGTCGTTAGAATTTCATGCGATAAGGCGCGACCACCGCGGGTTCGTGCAATTCACAAAACGACTTTCTCTTTGCATTAAATTATTCAGCATTCATGATTGGTGTGTTGAGCACTGCAACGACCGTAATGATTCATCAATATCCCTTTCATTTATCATTTTTTATTATTTTTATGTCTTTTCCTCACGGAATCCTGTTTAGACTGTGGTTGTCGCAGGTTATCAACGATCTCGCAGGTCATTCGATTTTCTGTGTCCTCTCTATTGTCCACTCGAAGATTCAACATGTTTTGTTGTCGTTCGTGATAAATACGAATTTTAATTCAATGCGGTGACGATTGATTTACCTACCGAGAAGAAATAGTTGGTGGCAGCACTGACCACAGTGGCTGGCAAGGAGGATCCACTGCCCTGAAGACTCTTGACGAACATTGTGCATCCTGCTGTGTTGCTGACGACCATGACAACCAGCAGGACCGATTTAAGTAGCGAAGAAAGCTACAATCGTTATGGAAAATAATCCGCATCAGGAAATGAGTAATTGGAATAAAACGACAAGGTCGAAAAGTCGTTTTCCTTTCACTTCAAGAATTATGTATAATATGATCGATATTTACGTTACTTATTTCGTAAAAAAAGGAAAAGTTTCACTCCCTCGAATATGTTAAGCTATTTCTCATTTTTTCGGAAGTTTAGATTCTCGCGTCATTTACCAGTGTCGTAAAGTAAAAACCACCGGCAAGTTTTCCAAACAAGCTTCCGATGGTAGCGAAGATTCCTGCTACAACGGACAGCTGTAAGCCTCCGCTCGTCGGAGCTGCAGCGCCAGGATTATTCATCGTAAATCTGAAATAGAATAAAATCGCGATCCCGGCGATGAATTGGCTTGAGAAATAAAAGTCGCCAATTGGCACGTTTTATCCGGGCACGATTGACAAACGCGTCCACTATAAATCGATTCTTTGAAAATATATATTTCTGGTTATGTGTGTGTGTACGTGTGGGTGTGTTCGATGCTGGAATATTTTTTTCTCATCTCGTCACGATAGCGGTACTTTACTGGCTTATCTGATGGCCGGACGCGCGTTACTGGAGATTAAAATCTCGAAAAATTAGCGAAGCAATTATGCCAAACGCACTTACGTGAGTTTTTGCACGCGTGCTAATCCGCCAACGAGAAACGTTCGACTCGTTGTTGTTGTTCTTTTATATTATCTATCGTTCTCGTTCACTCATACCTCCGCGTGTTATTCATTTCCTCTCGGATATACGCCGCAACGATTCGATATTACGCGAGCAGCCGGATAGACACACTAGCGGAATATGTACGACTGCGGGCCACGAGATCGCCGCGCCGCGCATCACTGGCGCGAAACTCGGGGCTTACGAAATCCCATTCAACTATTTTTACGTCTAATCCTAGATTCTGACCGGTCGTGGAGAATACGGGTCGGCAAGGCTTTTCATACAGCGACGTTCATGCCCCCCGACGTTTTCCCATATATTTTATCGGGGAAAATGAAATTTTGCACAATTTCAATAATTACGAATTATTAGCAGACCATGACACGGTGCAATTAAAATTTCAGCGTCTAATTATTGAGAATAATGTTGTAAATAAGAAAAATTGTAATTGCTGTTTTTTTTTTTGGTTTTTTTGTTTTTTGTTTTTTCAATGGATAAGAACGTCACAATCGTGTTTAGGAAAAATGTATCAAGTAAAATGAAAAGACGATCCGTACGGGCTGCTAGAATTGGTTTACAAAAGCCGAGAATTTTCATTACATGAGTGTTTCGTAGAAAGGAGCAGATAATAAGGGTATAGGTATGGATACGTGTGGAAGAATGTGAACAAGTGTGGGTAGGTTGGTGGCTGGTGTTTTGTAGCCTCTAGCGGTGTGTTCCGCTGGCTACAGGTAGTTGAAAAATGGCCGCCGACAGGTAAACCTTGTCCCGTGTCCGTTGGCATTTCCTAGCGTTCCCGATGTTACAACCAAGGCATCGGGACGTTTTTCGATCGAACAATAAACTCGAGCAGAATCAAACGCCGCCAACTGCTGATCGTCAACGAAAATAATCGAGTGAGAATAAAAAACAAAAAAAGGAAAAATAATCGAGGGAGAGAAAGAGAGGGAGGGAGCGAGAGCAGAGAAGCGCACTGGCAGCGGAGAAATGTCGCGAATTCGAAAAGTCGTTGCCGGAGAACGGTAAAATAAATATTTTCATTGCGAACCCGGATCGAACCTGTACAGGGGGTTCGTGGGAGAAAATAAAACGAATCCAACGTGCGTAAGTGTCTCCGCCGTCTCTATGTGCGCGTGTGCGTGCCTCAGTGTGTGCAACGACCAGCAACGATATCGCGCGAGTGATTTGTTGTAACAAATGAAAATTGTGGAATTTATTCTCGTTGGATCGAAACACCTTTGAGTACGGAGTGATTATTTCGTCAGGTGATATGTGTCTTGGCAGTCACGGGTCATACCAGTCTGACGTGAGTGAGAACAAACTAAAACTGCACTCTTATTCCCATATCCTGGATCCGTCCATCGCGTGTGTGAGTCTACCTGTCTCTCCCAGGTCTCCTCATGACAAATTATAAAACTCGTTGCTGCTTTCTCTCCCTGCCCTCTAGTTTCTCACTATTTCAACATTTTTCTCTTTTTTTCCCCATTTTTTTCATTCTAACCGAATAATTTCTCAATTTCTGCTGAAAAAATGATCGAAACCGTTCCAGTATGATTTTCCAGAGGATGGAGGCAGGAATGCAACTCCAACCACTCAACATATAACTTCACTGACACGCTCACTGACTCCAATGACTTTATCATACATTCACATGCCCAGGACGCGATCATGTATACGGACAATTTCAGTCTCGTGAGAATTACGTACAACGAGAGTTACGAATTATTGGGCAAATCTTTCGGAAATTTTTGTCTTGGCCCACATTTGAAAAGACCATTGGAAACTCGACGTTGTGACATAATTAATGTTTTGTTTTTCTTTCTCTCTCTCTCCCTCTCTCTTGCTCGTTCATACTTCATCGCGGAAATTGATAAGCTCTGATAATAGTGTTCTTTTTAGATAGTACACATGCGATTACGTAACCGAATCGTTTGTTTCTTCTCCAATTCCGTAGGAATTGAATTTCCTATATTGCCCAGACCTCGAATCAAAAATTTTGAAAATTATTTACTCTCCATAAAAAGTTCAAAATGCTTGACATTTTTTGGGAATTTAAGCCCCGCAGCCTCAATTTTTCAATATTTTTCATGAAACCTTTACGCAGGACACAATTTTTTTTCTCAATTTGTTACTGCGCTGCCCTCAAGTTTAATCTGAAATGATAAATTGTCATGGAAAGAAAAAAAAAGTTGCAGCGGGGCAATTGTTTGTTTTTTTTTTCTGACAGCGTAGATGCTTGGAGAAATCTTTTTGGTACGCAAGCATGTGTCAAAGCATATATAGTGGTTGGAGGCCTGCGAACATAATATTCTCAACACTGTGCTTGAGGACTTTTTTTTAACAGCAAAATGATGAACAAATCACAGTCCATTATGATCTAAATGAGTGACATTGAAGTTCGCAACGTTGGGGTCCGAGGAACAAAAAAAAAACAACATTTTTTTATTAATTGTTTGATCCATTTACAAAACTATGACAATTTTCGTACCGATATTCAGTTTGGAGCCTGAAAAATAAATCGTTTCATTGTCCTGACCGAATGTTCAATAAGAATCTTCAGATTTGCCCGATAAAAAACGAAATGTCGTTGCATTCCAACGACGCAAACTTCAACATCGTCCAACTGATCCCTGAACGAATGAACATTCCTCATGGCACGAGTTTTTTCTTGTTGTAATGACAAAAATATATGGATATGCAATGCCTGGCTGCGATGAGAGCAAAGACTAAATTTTCCTCCAACGATTAAGGACATTGTGTGATTTATTTTAATTGAGCTCAATCTTTATGACAAAAGCTTCAATCAGACAATATTTTTTCCTCCAAGCGAACGATATTTCTCAAATGTTCCCGAATACCCTGGCAAGGATGTCTGTTTTTTTTTTTTTCATTGTTATTTCTTTCAATTTATCTCTGTGCCATAAAATTCGTGCGGTGACAAGTTAAGGCTATGAGGGAGTACGAATGTGTACTCTCCGGGTAAGATCTCTGGTTCACTACATATTTGCCTCAGATTAAAAGCAGCTCGTACTACGACAACTTATAGTTGAAGCCCGTGAAATAATATTTTTCATTTATTTGAAAATTCGGAGAATCTGGGAATTAAATATTTTTCGAGTAAAACGTTAAAATTGTTAACGATAATGAAGAGCTCGTTGTATTTTGACCCTAGACGCTTAACGAAACTTGCTGCGAGGAGTAGCAATCACAAAGGTACAGAATCGAAAAGAAAAACAAAAAACAGAGAAATTCCATCCGTGCGGGCATTGAAAAAAAAAAAGTTGAACAATTAAGAGAAAAAATGTTAAAAGCGAAATTTTCATTATTTCGATTATTTGTTCAACCAGGTAAATACAGCTGCAAGGACTACAAATACATAGCGATGGAACACTCGGATTTGGTGGCCGAAATGGTGCACGTTGAGAGACTGACGACCCAAGAGAGGCTGCATCTTGCTCGTCATCGTCGTCTCCAACAACTGAAGGTATGGCGGCAACGGGAAAAAGAGTGGCTGCGTCATCAGACACGAAATTCCAGCACGAAAAGGCACATTTATTTCAACGACAGTGTCATGCTGCTCGAAGCAGCAGCGAGGAACGATATCGATGAAGGTAACGCGATAACGAGCCTATAAACTTTTTTTAATTATTATTATTTGTTTTTTTGATAAAAAAGTTTGGAATTTGACGAAATATTTTTAACAGTACGAAGACTTTTGAAGAAGGGTGTAAATCCTGATTCGACGAACGAGGATGGTTTGACGGCTCTCCATCAATGCTGCATCGATGACAACGAGGATATGATGAAGCTGCTCGTTGAATTTGGTGCGAACGTCAACGCAGAGGACAGTGAAAAATGGACGCCGTTACACGCTGCCGCGACTTGTGGTCATTTGCATTTGGTTCGTTATCTCATAGCACGAGGTGCTAATTTATTGGCAGTCAATGCCGATGGAAATATGCCTTATGACATATGCGAGGACGAAAAAACGTTGGATTGCATCGAAGGGGAAATGGCGAGTCGCGGAGTGACTCAGGAACTGATTGACGAGACGAGAGCTTCGACGGAAGTTAAAATGTTGCTCGACCTCCAAAAAATCGCGTCGCGAGGTGGCGATCTCGAGTACAAAGATCATCAAGGTGCTACACCCGTGAGTATAATAGTTTTTAGGGATAAAACGAAATTTTTAATATTTCATTGGAAAAGTTTGTGGAATTGGATTTTTAGCTTCACATAGCAGCAGCCAATGGGTATTTGAGGGTGGTCGAATATCTTTTGGATCAGCACGTGGCTACCGACGTCGAGGATAACGACAGATGGCAGCCGGTCCATGCGGCAGCTTGTTGGGGTCACGTAAGTGTTTATTTTTCTCCCAGATATGTAGTCGGATGAAAAAATTCGTGCAATTATTTCGAGTCATTGCTTGATGCCCTTTTTATTCTTGACGCAGCTCGAAGTGCTCGAACTATTGGTGCAAAATGGTGCGGATTTAAATGCCAAGAACAAACACGAGGAAACACCAGCTGGTAATTGATTTTAAAAACTCACAAATCATGGCTCCTCCATTCGACGAACCACGTCACTCTGAATCTCTTTCTCTTACAGACATTTGCGAAGATCCGGAAATCAGGGATCGAATAGTCGAATTGAAAACTGAACAAGAAAGTAAAAAACTTCGCGAAGCACAAGGCAGACGAGTACGTCGATCACAAAGTATTAATACGCGAACCCAAAGCGTACGTAGAACTTCCATCAGGGACAAAGTCCTCACGACCAAAAAGGATGCTCAAGAAGAGGCGAGACTGAGGATCCAAGCTCAACAGGTATCGATCAAAATCATATACTAGTGACCCTAAAGTTCCCAACGTTCAGGTCCAATGAAAAATACGTTTTTCTATCAATTGTTTCTTCAATTTTAAAAACTATGATGATTTTTGCACCGATTTTTACTTTGGAGTGTAAAAAAATTCGTTTCATTGTCTTGACCAATAATTCAATAATGATTTTGAGATTTTCCCATGAAAAAACGGAATTCCGTTGCATTTCAAAACGAAGCTAACTTCAACATCGTATATGCCCAAAATTTATAAACTTTTTGCAAGTTGTAACATTTGTTTGTTTTTCCTCGAGACTTATGTCGCACCTCCAGCGGCGAACAATATACCAGCAATTGGGAACAGCGCGAGTTCGCAGCAAGATGTGACGAACGATGACGGTGACTCTAGTGCCCTGACACCGTCGGTACGGCGCGGTCCCGAGGGCAAAGACAACGATTCTTTTCTTCACGAGGACGTTGACAAAGACTCAGGTATATACAGAACAAATTTATATTGTTTACAATTGCTCCTGGCCCCCTCCTGGCCCGTACTGACGCAGACTCTTCGAAATGTCGTCGTTATCGTAGTCGCGGAGAGAGAAAAATTTCAGATTTAAAAAATCGAACGAAACATTATTTTTTCATAGTCGCCACATTGAATTCATTCGAAATGCAATTTCAACGGACGATGGTAATATTCTTGCTCTATTTTCTCTTTTGGATCAATGATGCGTGCCCCCTCCCGATATTAATATTCATGAGGTCAGTTTTTTACGTAACTTTCTTATTCCTCTAAGAATGTCAACGAGAAAAAGCGAAAAATAATAGAAAGGGATGAAATATAATTCATGGAATGAATGTATCGATAGATGACGAAAATGCTACAGCATTTTTATATATTTCGAAGGAGGTTCGGTCGAACAACCGTTGTATTCTTTGTCGGCCTTAATGGAAGGCTCGCGTAGACCAGAAAAGCCGATAATGAAGTATTCTCATTGCCGTTTTATAAAACGATCAAAATAGCCAAAATCTCTGCCAAATCATTGTTTCGAAAAGCTGACACGACCGAATTAAAGTTACGCCACTTTTCAAGGATACGCGAGTCCTTGACAACCGAGTACAATTTTTTTTTTCGTGTATCCTGCAACATTGAAGATACGATAAAGTTCCTAGATAAAAATAAACTAAACGAATGAGAAATGTTGCGCCTGAAAATGTGAAACTAATGGGGAACCAATTCCAAGTCGGCCTAAATGTTTGAAAATCGACCGTGCCTCTTGGATGAAAGAAAAAAAGCCTAAAATCGCTTGCTCAGTAATGTGAATCGTGGAAAACATGTATTATGAAAAAATTATGCATGCTTCTACGTCATTAGTGATTCTGCACATTTTTTCATTCGATGGCACAAGTCCGTTTGATTTCAATTCACACTTAAAACCAGGTAGACAGAATTTATCCTCTCGAAATAGTGTAGAGAAAAGATTTTAGAAAACATAATAAAAATATATATTTAGCTAATTAGTACAATAATTAATGCAAGCAGATTAATTAGTAGATGGCAATAGAGTAGGATAAAGAAGATGATAAAAATAAATATGAATATTTGGGGGGCTTCTTTTGGGGCGGTTTTCAGGTTTTTTTTTTTTTTTTTTTCTTAAAAATATAATCTTCTTCGTCGGTGATATTAATGAGGAAAAAAAATGCAACTTTTGTTAGAGTTGAAAAAAGAGAGGAAAAATGGTAAAAATGAATGAGGAATTTAAGAGGAAGAATAATAAAAAGGAGGAGTAGGAGAGTAGCATTAGATTTACGTATTTGGCTCGGCAGTGACAGGGCCTGAACCGCCTATCGGCAGCCATCAGCCCGTTTACACAGCAGAGAGCGATGCTAACGGCAAGATCAACATACACGTGTCTGTAGTTTTCGTCAAATCGTTGTCCGACTTGAAGAAGCAGAGGTCCCAAAATCGTCACGTTGCGCCGAACATGATCGACGCGAATGGCAACGGAGTACCGATCAACGCCCCACCAATGTCCAACGCCGAAATAACCAACGACGACTTTCATCGTTTCACCGGAAACACGAGCGACATCATTGGCGACAGTCAAACGGAAAAGAATTGCTGCGTCATCATGTGAATCGTCTTCCGACCAAACGCACGTCCCATCGCCACGTTTCTAAGCAATCACAAAAAAATCCCATTTCTCCAACGATCGAATCCAATATTCGTAGTTCCGATATTTTTGTAATTATCTTCCGGAAACCGGTGGGCCAACGAGCCCCCACCGTCATATACCAAACGACCATTAGAATAAAAAGCGAAAGCACAGAGACCGGATTAAAAACGTTTGGATTTGTAGAGTGGAGCAAGGTTCTGGGTGCCTCGGGGGCAAAGACACTTAATCAAAGTATTACTAACTTTCTCAATACGGTTGTGAGAAACACTGAAAAAGACAAAGATGTACTTGAAGCGAATTTTTTCTCGTCGAACGAATAATGAACAAAAATCATAAAATCCCTTCAATTTTTTCCAGCCTGAGACTCAAATGACTCGGTCTATACCGAAAAAATAGGAAAAATAAATAAATTCGTCACCAAATATCCTCGCGAAAAGCATCACACACAGTCATTCCGCGTAACCGAGTGACTACGAGTTACTTTTTGTAGAACAACGAGCCGAATTGCGAAATAAACATTCGCAAAAGCAGGAAAATTCGCTCGAGAACAAATTGCGGTAAAAGCTCTTAAACGTTTTGTATATAATTTTATTTATTTCTGTACTTAGACTATATATATATATATATATATATATACAAATATTACATAGATATATATTTTTTTTCAAAGATATAAATTTCGTTTTTCACCCCGTCCCCGCTCCCCCTGATCCTCGTGAATGTGGAGATATCAAAAGCACACTTTTCGCAACGACCACAAACTCGTATGTCAAAAATATCGAGAAAAATGGAAAAAAAAAAAAAAAAAAAAAAAAAAAAAAAAAAAAAAAAGAAAAGGCCAAAAAAAAAA
>JAPYYS010000723.1:0-40380 GCA_030522525.1 Campopleginae sp. 14b | reverse complement strand
GATTTTTTTTTTTTTTTTTTTTTTTTGTCAACTCCAATACTCGACGTTTGCCGCATTTTTTTTTATATGGCTACGGCAATGCCCAAGGAATAATTGAAGCAACAAATACACTTCGATGGATCAATTTTTGTAAAAACAACGGACCAAGTCGCGACAGTCACGTATTTTCTGGTACCTCGAACCATTCAATCCTCGCATATCGATCCTCTTTATCAACGGATATTACTGGACAATCAATAAACCATATGCATCATCTATAATACGAATATTTTCATCGTCGAAAGAAAATTTCATCGTTCGTAAATAGCTTCATCGACTCATCATATTTCATAACATTGCGAAGACATTTCCAGCCGTTTTTTAACGATAGAAAAAAAATTGTATGGAAATTTTCAAAGATCACGTTCTCACTTATTTTGTCCAATCAATTTTCGAATGTTTTTCAACGCTGTTTTTCTGTACCTCTAGCATTTCGTGAAATTATTGTATTCTGGAATTTTCCGGCGTAATATAAAATCTACCGAATTTTCTACACTTTTTTTTTCTTTTTTGTTTTATAAATTTATAAAATTTTCGAGACTGTCTTCTCCAGAACGAGGAGAAGAACAAGAATAAGGAAAATTTCTTAGGACCAATTCTTTGATAATCATGATCAATGAAAATATACACTTATTAATATGTCAGGAAGACTGGAAAAATTCGAAAGATTATTTATTCCGATGTTTATACGTCTCCGTTAAGATTGTAAAAAAATATTTAGAGAAAATTCAGTTTTCTTCGATTTTTCGAATTGTAATGGAAACGATTCTTTACAATTCCATTGAAAATAGTAAATTCCCAGTCTATCAATCTCAACGATTCTTCAGTGCAACGCACAGAATGCGACAAGAAAAACAAACTTAAACGATCGAGAGGGGAACTCTGAAAAAATTCCTGTCCGCGATCGTTCTCTGTTTCGGTTGTTATTATTTTCCGTCGTCACAAACTTAATTAGCATTAGCTAGTCAACTTTTAAGAAATGTGTGACACCCTGCTGCAGTTGTCTACGAAGCGAATATTCGATACATGTGTGCGCATCGAAGTACGTCGAGAGATTATTTGCATCGATCTCCATGTGAAGTTCGAAAAGAGAAGAGCTAGTGATTTTTTTTCTATATTCTCGAGAACACTCTGAACAATGCAATGTAACTTAACGATTTTCGCTGCAACTTTTATCGTTCCTACTTTGGAGATATGTTGAAATAAACAGAAAAAACGCACGGTCCATACCGATCCGTACAATGTTTGAGTGTCGAAAGTCTATCTCTTCAAATTATTATTTTATTTTGTTTTCAATGGCCCCCGTAGGATCACTATACTTATTTTTATTCGTAACTTAGATTTTAAGTGATGTATATTATTCATAAGTGTATTATAAATGAAAATCGTCACTGTATGTAGATGCAATATTCGTTGGAATAAATCACTCCTCCAGCAACGTACGTGTCACTTTGAAGTACGTTTATTCAACGATTTTTAATTTACAGTATAAATCTGGCCGGTTCATGATGGAGCGTAACGAAAGCTTTGCTACTCCTAGGCCAGTTTTTTGGAGATAAGCTTATTCACCTAGTCACTGACGTAAAGTATTTCATTCGTTGGTGAATTTGGGGGCTCGCTTCTCAACGAAGGCAGACATACCTTCCTTACGATCAGCCTGAAAATTATTAGAGGGTTTTAATTAAATAGAACAACGAATTTAATGGTCAAATTTCAAAGTGCTCATGAAATGCCAGCCTACCGTGGCGAACGTTGAGTGGAAAGCTCTCACTTCAAAGTGCAGACCTTCCCTCAGTGTGGTTTCATAAGCTAAAACAATATGGCAGACGATATTTTTTTGAAAAGTGTTCACAACTTCGATGAATTTACGATATATTATAATTTACCTGTGTTTACGGACTCCTTGGCTATGGAAACTATCAATTGAGAATGGGATGCGATCTTTTCGCCGAGCTTAATGGCCTCGGCAACTAGTTGGTCAGCGGGAAAAACTTTGCTCACCAAACCTAACGGAGTAAACGAAAGAAACGGTTTTCAAACATCTTGACGGTAACAATAATCACGAAAAGACCCTTCAACCTCTGTGCCTCGAATTTCCGGTTTTGTGATCTTTTGGAATGACCCAAAAGATTAATGAGCGTCTAATATTTTGTCTCCTTTCTTTAGAAACTCGTACTAGAACGTTTTCCCAGCGTACAGAGGATTTTAAGGCACGGACAAAGACAAAAGCCCGAATTACAAGATAAAATCTTAAGCTACTTTATGAATATTCGTCAATATTTAGTTTTTCAATTATTATCATAATTAGCGGAGTTCGTAGGATGAATCTCCTTCGATTTTTCCGCTCGAATATGTTTGAAAAATTGTATTCTGCAGAAGAATCTTTTCCGAATAAGTTTAACGTCGATAGATCAGCCATTTCCATGATTGAAACCGAGAAAAACCTTCAACGAGTCTTCATCACAGTTGTCACGCACGTCTGGGATCAAGTAATCTATACCGGTCTAGATAAAGAATATAAAAAATAAAAATACCAGATCTCTCAGCTTCCTGTGCCGTGATTTGATTTCCAGTGAGTATCATCTCCATTGCTTTGCTTTTTCCTACAACTCTAGTAAGTCTTTGGGTTCCCCCTGCACCGGGAATGGTTCCAAGGGCAATTTCGGGTTGACCAAATTTGGCTTTGTCACCAGCGTAAATAATGTCACACAGCATTGCCAATTCGCATCCACCGCCGAGCTGCACATGGATTTTTCTATTTTATTGTCCAATTCGGCGGAGTTTGTTTTTTTTTTTTTTTAAATAAATTAATGAAACGACGATTTACCGCATAACCGTTGACTGCAGCTATTATTGGTTTTTTTGCTGTTCCCATTTCACTCCAACTTTGTAGGAAGTTTCCTTTAATCGTCTTAGCAAAAGTGTTGTTCTGCATCTCCTTGATATCAGCACCTTAAAAAAGAAAACAAAACAAACGATTTCGAGACATTTTTGAAAAATGATTATAACAAAATCCCGAAAAGAGTTTCCAATTAATTTGGTTGTATACCAGCTGCAAATGCTTTTTCGCTGCCTGTTATAACGAGGGCACCGACACTGTCATCTCCATCGAAATTTTTGATCACGTTATTGACTTCCTCCATCAATTTGTCACACAAGGCATTCAAAGCTTTTGGTCTGTTAAGGGTTATTAGCCCGACATTTTTCTTCTCGCCAACTTTCTCAACCTTTATATGATCATAATTCGCTGTCTGACCTGTGAACAAAAAATGTATTCTGTCAACATGTTATTCCCATTGAGTCTCGATGTTGCACCGAAATATCACAATAACCCGCGGAAGTTAAAAATTCAGGAATATTGCATTTTTATCAATGCGCGATTTCCAGTACGAAAAGAGGACAGTTTGTGGTAACATGATTGGTATTATTGTAATCGTTGAATCGTCGGTAACGAGTTGATCGAATGATAAACTTATCGTTCGCGCCATATTTTATTATCAGTTTTTCATATTTTTTTTTTTTTTTTTGCAAAAAATGAGTGAGAAAAACTCTAAATTGTTTCACGCTCCGGTAAAAGTGTGAAGCCGGCGCTGATAATTTGTCTTTATGGATCGATCGAAGTCCAATCTCGCGCTCCAATAAACAGTCGATGCAGTCATGCCCCGTAATTTGTAATTTCTTTATTTTTCAATACTGCAGTAAAAACAGAGAATAATGAATATTTACTCACACGAATAAAATTTAATTGCCTGTGTAAATTGTCTCGATTGTTGGGGCACACGGCCAACGAGAATACGAGCGATTTGTGAAGTTGCCATGTTGAAGAACAGACGATCGATGTGAACTGAGAAATATCACTCTCGACAATACTCCACGCGGATCGTACGCCGAAGGAAAACATGGTAGAGGGAGAACTTGCTTCGATATGTCCCAGTGAGAGTGGATGGGTAACACCGACAGTAGCACATTTCTTCGGAGTGGGGATATACAGTTGAAACCCCACTAGCGTTTAAATTTCCAAAAAATCATGTTCGAAGAATCTTCGATTCTGAAAAGAGATTGAATCCCTACATTCAACGTTTAATCCTGGCAGTGGCTTATTGGTAAACATCATGGGATTGTTTCTAGCTCCGATTATACAAATAAAAAGATTTTCCTTATTCCCATTCATAAGAATAGATCAATGATCTGATAAAATCGTAAATTCACAATTGATACGACAAAATATAATTTCAAAAAACAATTTAAAAAAACTGGAGTCGGAGGATACAGTTGAATAAGATTTTTGGAGTAATTTGTTTATGACGAGAAGATTCGTCCCGGAAGATCGATATTTTTTCTATGAACACAACAATATCATTCAACAAGTTAACGCGAGCTTTATTGCATGCGGTTTGAAGAGGAATATGATCGATATTATGTAAGGACTATAGAAAACCAAAAACTATATAGATTCAACTGTACCGATGGATCAACTGTAAGCGAGAGGCCCAAGCGATAGCGCTACCTAGCGACGGAGCAATGCCCACGTCATCGCACGACGACGTGACAATTTACCATGAAAAATATCTCCTCATGCCTTTTATCTCTCTGAGTTTCTGCTATATTCGCCTTCCCCGGTTCCTATCAATAGTCGCCGTAGATATTATGCAACGTCTCGAAATTATATACGAAATGAAAAAGTAAATATGCACGATTAGGTTCAGGCTGCTTGGCAGCAACTTTAAATAGCTGCATCGATCTTATTCCCACTGCTCTTTGGAAAAGAATTCCATACTCGTGAGGCAATAAAAACGAATATAGAAAAAGCACAGTAATTACTTACTACTCGAAGTTAGAAAGGATTTCTGCACATCTCAGCCGTTTCCATTTTAGCGATGATTTTTTAAAAAATTTCAGAGATCGATAAAAAGTTTTAATGTTTTTGAACATTCCATCATGTTTGCCAGAGCTCAGCTGTTCTTAATTGAATAAAATTGGTATAGCCGTTACAATGGAGTTTAGAATTTTTTTAAATAAATATTTCTGTTCGCGAAACGTGTGAACGGAGGAGCAAAACGAAATAAAATTATGTTTCATTTAATTTCTGATTTTTTTGAAAAGTTGACAACAAAATTTATAGACAACGAGATGGGATCAGTTAAAGACTTACATTTTGGAAAGAATGGTGATGGGATAGTAGTGGGAGAAAATCTGGACAGGTTAAACACGTTGCCAAGCGAGACGTCCGATCCAAGGAAGGATGAACTTGAATCAACTTCCAGTTCATGGACGTTCCTAGCGCTGGAACGTCTTTCAGCGCCACAACAATGCAGTCCACGTTTCTCGTTTCTTTTCTTCTAGTCCTGACTATTTTGAAGGAACACCGAACAGGTAATATCGCTGAAAGAATTTCGATAGCATGTGTTTTTTCTAATAATGAAATTTTGACAAATTTCATTCATGCATCGAATACGAAATCGGAACAGCGATTTTTTATGTTCTTTCTTGGATTAATAAATGTTCGATTTTCCATGCAGAAGAAATATGGGAACAGGATCTCTCAAAAGAAATGGAAATAGGTGCATCGACCGAAGGATACGATAGTGTGGCTCTTCGATGTGGAGCTGAGACGATGGTCATCGAGCTTGCAACTACCGAAGATTTTTCCGGCGTTATTTACACTCAAGGAAGTTTCCACTCGAAAAAGTCACCGTGCTTTCTCGATCCTAAACGTGGACGTAATTTTACTTTGAATATTCCTTTGGATAAGTGCGATACAATAAAGGTAATATTTTTCACATATTAATGAAGAAATCAAATGGAAATCATATTATAAATAATGTCATCGAAGAAGATCGGAGGAATTAATAATTACTGCTAGAACGGGAGAAGTTTAAAAACATGATTTTTTCAATGGAAAATTATATTTCATTGATGAAAGGTTCAAAGACCCAAAGAAACCCAAAAGAGCAGTAGTAGAAAGAGACAGAGAAGAATTATGAAAAATCTCAAGTCAAGGTTTCCAGTAGGATATTAATGGAATTTGAAAAGAATAACTAACGGGATTTTTCCCCAGCAATACGAAGCTTACGACGATTTTTATGGAGATTCCAGGTGCTGGTTAATTTGAACGGAGCAGGAGTGATGATTGAGACATTCCAATTCCGTGGTGCTAATCGATTCTTTTTTAACTTGATTGCTGCAGGATGGCGAAAACTACAGCAATGTACTGATAATTCAACACGATGATGAGCTGGTCACTCCAGGTGATGCAGCTTTTACATTGGAATGTGATTTCTCGAAACCCCGCGACCTCACAGTGTCCGCAGATTTGACTGGAATAACAAAAAGGTTAATTTTTTTCGGTAATTTGCTACATATTTCTAGAAATTCATTCTCTGCCGTTTTTTCGTCCTAAAAACTTTATTGTGATTTTTGTTCCTGCGACCTTTTCGAATATTTTTGAAAGAACAACTTTTCCAATCGCAATTTTTAGTTAAACAAAATGGAAATGAAATGCTGGAGATTTTTCGCTTACCTTGACAGTTATTCCACTTTTTCTTTTATCATCTTAATAATTTCGAGGGCTTTCGTTACAGACCTGTAAAATCTAGCATAGCCCTGGTTGATGCAGATCCTGGTCGTGATAAAACGAAGAGAGCAGCTTATGTCCAGAGCAACACTGACGAGGTTGTTTTCATGCCCGACACTATTCGAAAGAAAAAGGATGAGTTGTGAGCCGACGTTTATCGTTTTGATTACAGCGTGAATTTTACTTAGACGTTTGTAACCTTAACTAATAAATGGTTATCTTATGGCATATTTGAGTCTCGAAACTGTATAAACATTATTATCGATTAGACGTTACGAAATTCATAAACAATTGTACATAATCCATGAGCGAAGAATCCATCGATTTACTTACCGAATATGCTACAGCAGAATGGAATTGTTTACCCATGTACGAGATGATTTGACATAAATCGTACAATTTATCTAATCATTTTCTAACGATTAAAATTTTCTCCATTTTTCCCTCATATCACTCGAACTTTTAGCCACATATCCGTTTTGAGACTTTTCAAACATTGACTCCTCCATTAGGTGTTCCAAAAAGAGGACGGACTGGGAGAGTCGCATAATTTTAAAATCTACAGTGATGTTTTGTCTACAATATCGTACTTTAGAAAAAAAAACGGAGCTTCGAATCTTTTCGTTGACGAGACCTGAAGAATTGGTTACGGACAATACGGACAAGGTTACGGACATTAATGACTCGGGCACGTAGTGGCTCTACTATTGAATCACCCATCGAAAATACGAGTAGTGAATTATTACGTTTTTTTTCTTCATGTTAAAAATTTTTTAGGAAACTCGAAACGCAATACTTAAAAAATACGGGCCGAAAAATCGGCCATGTACATATATGTGAATCCTAAAGTTCACTACTATCGTCGTTACTGCATTTGCTGGATAATTAGTCATGATCAACCTTCAAATAACGAGAAACACGTATACTTATAATTTTTGTTATTTTGATTTACTTGCATAATCGATCTAACTTAGAGACAAAGGGTAAAGGCCATTAAAATATCTTCAGAGTTATCGAACACCCGCCTCAAGATAGAAACTCCCACCACGGGTAGAGGATTTATGTATAAATACAAGGCGCATGGAACATATTATTACGAATTGTGCAAGTCATTTACAAAGACATGGCAACCGCCAAGTTCAAGGTCCCTTCACCGTACGTGAAACCGACTCCGGAGCCACATCACTCGGATTATCTTTACAGAGGGTAAAAATGAATATATAACTTAAATAATAAAATTTGAACTCAAATTTTTCATGTTTGCTGAACCGATTTTTCAATCTTTCTGAAATTTCAGATATTTGAACGATTTGGCTCTTAAATGCGAAGGTGATGAACCTGTTATCAACGTTGCACTTTTCGGACTTGGTCGAGCCGGAAGCATTCACTTGGCATCGATAAGAAGCAGCCCGCGCGTCAAATTGCTTTACATCGTCGATGAGATGGAAAACAAGTTCCCTCGGATCAAAAAGTACTGGCACTTGGATGGTGTCACTTTGCTGACGAGCAAACAGTCTGACAGGGTTTTCAAGGACGCAAGGTACGAGTATTTTCTTCAAATACAGCTCGTGTTTCGTGGCTGTAAAATAATTGTCGCGTCCGAATTCCAAAACATCGCATCTTAATGAAATCTGTAAGAAAAAACATACAGAAATGTATAAAATTTTGAAAAAATTAAATTCGAGCGAATTATTAACGTTTTGTTCGAACTAGTATAGCTTGATAAAAAGTAATTTGTCCTTAGTGAGAAAGACGTATAAAAAATGTGAAATAATTTGTTGGGATTCAAGCAAACAATAGAATGAAACTGTATTCCGAATTGTTCGAAATTGTTTTACGATTTTTAGAATTTTAGTTTTCTTTCCACAGTGTCGATGCCATAATAGTTTCATCGCCAACTTACACGCACGAGGGTATAGTGACGAAAGCTCTGGAAGCGAAGAAAGCGGTATTTTGCGAAAAACCAATAGCTGAAAATCCTGAAAACACTCTCAAGTGTTACGAGACAGCTAGAAAAGTCGGTAAAGTACTGTTTTCCGCGTTCAATCGACGCTTCGATCCGAGTTACAGTGCGGTACGTGACCTAGTGCGTAAGGGTGAAGTCGGTCATGTTCACACGATCAAAACAACATCCCGCGATTCACCCTTGCCAACGATCGAGTACCTCTCTCATTCCGGAGGTATTTTCCACGACTGCATGGTCCACGACATCGACATGATCACCTGGGTCCTTGGAGAATATCCTATTAGAGTACGAAAAATATTAATGTACAATTATGGCCGAAATTATTCAAAAGTGATAATAAACTTCATAAAGTGCTTAGTCATAAGTTCTCGTCCAATATTTCCAATTGTTGAGAAATTCCGAAAACTCTCGGCTATTCATATTCGAAGAGAACTTTCAGTCATTTCAGTTGCATGATCATACGTTGATGTTATGTTTTACTAAACAAACATGGAAAACTTTAAAAATATAAGTTGAATCGTCTAATTTTGACTCTCATCTGCAAGATTGATATTTATCGTTTAAAATACCTTTTTTCACGTTTGTCCTTTCTTCTGGTTTCAGGTGACAGCTCAAGCTTCAGCGAACATACCCAAGATCAAAGAAATCAATGATTTTGATACGGTAGTCGCGACGCTTCAATTCCCTTCAGGATCATTAGGACTAATAGATCTTTCAAGAAACTCGTCTTACGGTTACGATCAGAGACTCGAAGCATTTGGTCCGAAGGGGATGGTACAAGCGGACAACGAGCAGCCGATACACTGTGTATCGACGATGCTTGATCTTAATGGCCCGAATCAAGCACCAATCTGGTATTCCTTCCCGAGTCGGTTTATGAGAGGCTACAGAGCTGAATTCGACCATTTCTTGGACGTTACACTTGGAAAATGTGAATCCACGGTTCAGCCTAAAGAAACGATGGCGGTCACGAAAATAGCATCGGCAATTGAAGAAGCTGTACGTTCATCTAAAGTTGTCGAACTAAAATGGGCTCCGAACGAACTTCCAGCTCAACAATAAATAGTCCACGAGACTTTTATTCCAAGGATAACTGAAAAATTTCGTTCTCGCATGTGTTTACAAAAATCTTATGCATTTTCTGGTATTTTCTGTTCCATTCGACCAAATTAATAGAAAAATTCTTCCTCTTTGTTTTTAAGTTGAAATTACATAATAATTTTACTTTCTCCCAGTTGTTGACTCAATATGAATTTGTTTCTTGATTCGCAAAATCCATCGACCAATATAATTTTTATTCTTTATATTCTCGCATGTACATACGTACTTAAGAATTGATTACACCGAACTGTCATAATTACTTATAATACAATTTGTATCCGAGAGACAATTATTTCCCATTTTTTTCCAACCCTCCATTGACAGTGAGACGCACACAATAATTAATATTCGCGGAGATTACTTGTTTTCTGACCCATGATTTTTATCTGTAACGCTGTCATTTCCCGGCCCCTTCTACAAATTATTGTTCAGGAGTTCATTAAGGTGCAACGTACCGGCGCAGTTTTCCTATTTCCTATCGGAAATTCGATAAGAATTACTCGATGAATACTGACGAATATTTTGATCAGCAACCTATAATGCCATGGATCCCATTCCGACGAGAGTAGGATCTGAGAGAATCGTTTTTTTTTCTTTTTAATCTAGAACCACATATTTTGCACAACTCTATAACGATCTTGATGGAATTTCTGAAAATTCATGTATTACAAAATATCGATAACTCCGTAATGTGTGTTATTATTGATCCGATCTCTTTCTGTACAATTTTCGTGAATGACAATTTTTTGATGTTCGTTTTCGTAGACTTATTTGTTCAATCGTTGATCGAAATTCGGTCAATTTGCCTGACTGGTAGAAAATAAGTGAAATCTTGTATATGTGGAAATACAAAAAAATTGGTATAAAATTTGAGATTGACTGCAATAACTCGTTGTTTTTGTTTGGGCCTAATTCCCTAGGCAAACTCACATATAGATCTCAACACCTCACGTATTTTAGTCTTTATTTAACGATCTTACGGAACTATCCATAATCTTCGTTTTATGTCATACGTTAATTTCAATGTCTTAGTGTTTTCTTCCGCTTTTTAATCACCTTCGAAGCCACCCCTGCATATATCACATATATTTATACATATTGTGTGAATTCATCCGATCAGTCTATTCAGTACTTTAAAGATTTAGCGTAAAGAGCTGCGGTTGCCTGTATACTGTCTCCGTTACAACGTCGTAATTCCACAATCACCGTTTCCCTCGGAAAGCCAAGACTCACGATTTCTTGAACTGTTGCTTCCGTGAATGGATCGTTGTTGGTTATCGTGCTTTGAGCAGTTCTCGTCGTGTTTGATGTACTCGATAATATCGACTCGCCACTTGCGTTAGTTCCGCTTTGTCCGTCTGCAAAAATATTCAAAGCATTCGATCAATTGACTTGGGAAAAAAAACAGCCTTCGTTATTTGTGCGATTCGAGAGAATTTAGGAAAATTGTATTGCTTAATGATCCGTGTCCAGGCAATGAGGTGTGGATAAAAATCGTGCCGGTGAAATAAATGTCGACTGTGCAAATGTCATGATAACCAAAGCGCCACCGAATTCTGAGATTCAAACGCTCAAGAACGGTTTTTAAAATGAAGAACTTGAAAACTTGTATGTCAATAGTTTGCGGGGTAAATTGACGAGATTATGCCGCAGAATGAGTTACAGTGGATAAGGAAAGACGGGAGAGCCTGGACTGATACATACTTACCCTGCTGCTGCCTCAACTTTTTCGCTTCTCGGGCACTGTCCTCGAGCGCTCTTTGACAATCGCTGTCATCAAGTGAAGCTTCGTTATTGCCACTCAGTCTCGCACACTCTGGTAGTTCACCTAAAAAAAATATTTTTTTTTTTCCACATGAAATGATGACAAGAAATCATAACACGCCAGGCGAAAGAGGTAAGGGAAGTACTGAATAGTCGTGCGAACCTTCAGTCAAAAATGATGTTTCTGTTCCCGTAGTGCCAATCGTCAGTACGTTCTTTTTTAAATCTATGCAACACTGGTGTCGTTTCAACATATCAAGACCCAAGAGCATATCCATGGGCTGCTCCTCAAGCACGCTGAACGATGTAGTCAAGTGATCGTTGCCGATCTGTATTTGCACCATATGAATGCGTCCGATAATTTTTTGTATACCAACACCCTTGGCGATTCCCGCCCACCTTGTGTCGACCAGTCTCATAATATGACATCTTTCGGCACAAGCTGCCGACATTATGGTCGATTGTGCGCCTAAACGAAAAATAAAAATTCGGGTTTGCTCGTGCGATCACATGTAATATTTGTTTTATAAAATAAGTCGCAAAAGCGGAGAGAGGGTGGATGAAAAGAAAGAATAAGTATGCGCGCAAATTCTTAGCATCGACGGAAATAGATTCGCGGTTGCCGCTCTTTTTCACTACATAAGTTTTTTTCTTCTTCGTCATGCAGAGAACTACACTTTTTTACTTTCCGCTTCTCGCGCGCGTAAAAAAGTTTAAAATTAGAAAATCAAGTAGGCGGTACCGTCTTGTGCTCCGAGTGTTCAAGGTGAGCAGTATGTTTGTTTGTTCATAAATAGAAAATTTGAGGAGATAGTTGGACAAAGGAAAAGTGAAAATGTTAGTGGAATTGTTTAACTTGAAACGGACGACTATTATTACCTGAATCAATAAATGCCTTCACAGGAAATCCGTTAACTTTGCAATTAATATAGAGCATAACGACTGTGCCAAAAGTTTCGGGATTATATTCCATTGCTGCCTCCATATTCGCTTCGATATTTTTTTGTTTTATCTCATCAGCAATCAATCTCTGAGCTTCCGTGTCAAACGGATCTGCATTCATCATTCTCAATCTTTGTTCCTGACGTTCTTCTCTCACTCTTATTTGTTCTTCCAGGACTGTGGAAAACTGGTCTGCAAATAACATAATAGTTTTTTTTTTCCATTATCGACAAAGGAGAGCTTTGAATATTCACGAGGGAGCTACACAAATGGCTGACTATGACCGTAAGCGAAATTTTAGACTGTGTACCTAAACTTCCAGACAGTAATGCATCCGCGAGTCTCGGATTGTTTTGTTTGAGCAATGCCAGCTGATCAGGGTTTGCCAGAAACATATCTCTGATCATAGCCGGATCGTCGTCGTTCCTGGGATTTTGAGCTCTTTGTGGTGTTATCGTGGTCGGTCCCTGGGATCTGCTGCTGCTGGCTGCAGCTCCAGGAACTCTGATTGAACTGAAGTCCAGCAGTGGCAGAGCTGAAATCAATTGCAGTATTAAAATTTTCAACATTCTCCCGATGCACTCTAAGAAGAAGGATACTCTTGATAGTTTTTCAAAGTTTGGTGGGAAGAAGAGAACATATTTTTTCTGACAAAATTTGGGAGTTTACGTATACATTGATGAAAAGCAAAATATTTTATATTCCTTTATATTTTTATCTCTGTCAATATTTCCCAACAGATGTGACTCACCATCCGAGACAAAGCAAAGAACATTCTTTGTCTGTGGTGCTGAATTCAATTTGTACCAAAAAAAAATTTAGCAACGATAATGGAAAAGCCTGAGAAATGTTCGAGAACATTGAATGGCGTCAACGAATTTTCTGAGATATATTGTAAATGACAAAAGCTATTTTTTTCCAAAATTATTACCAAAAACCCTAGCGATTAAATCAGTAATATATATTTTGTTATGAATAATGGATAATAATTGTGTTTTGATTCATACGGATGGAGCAAACTACGTAAATGTTGCAGTAAGTTATCACGTGCTACTTCGTGAGATACTTTCCGAGGTTCTTTTGAACTTGAAATAAATCTTTGGATCTAAACATAATGGATTCGATTTAATCAACGTTTCATAATGAGGTTCGATTGGGAATAAGGTGTTACCATCAAGCGGACCTCCGTTTAGCGGTTGTTGGATATTCATGTCGGCGCCACTCTGGTGCATGTGCTGGAGTATGATAACATCACCATCACGAATGCCGTGATCCTTCAAAGATTTCTTGTCGTCCATCAAAGGTCTTCCATTGAAAGCGATAACGATTTCATGAGCAGGGACACCGCTTTCGATTTCACAGAATGCCTTAAAGTTTTCGAGCTCCAATTCTTCGCTGACATCGAGGACGAATATATCGTCCCCGAGTGTGGTAACTGTCACTTTCATGTTGAATGCGAAACGTTATCCACTGTTTGTGCTTTGAATATACTAAATTGTTTGAATTAAAGATAAACTTTTTGGAAAATTATCGAGAAAATGAAATTTCGGAGACGGTCGCGGCCTGAGAACAAAAAAAAAATACGGGAATGAAATAATATGGAAGCGTCGGTTAGCGTCCTTAGTCAACTACACGAGAGACACGACACCTTACGATACTCTATGACTCCAGAAACGAGACGCGAATTGGCTTGTTTACCAGGAATTTTATTTGCGGACGACCGAAATGGATTGCACGAGAGTACAAAAAAAAGGGCGAGGGGGATGGAATGATAAACAGTTTCACGAATGCCAATGTATTAGTATTCTCGTGCGTGTACTTGCGATGTAAATACAAACACACACACACACACACACACACACACACACACACACAGCCAATGCAGCAAAAAATATATTGTTCACCCGTACGACCTGAAGTTTGCAGTTTATAATCTAATGGCAATTAGTCGTATGAAATAATCTTCAAGGTAGTCGCATTAACTAATATTTTTATTGTTTATTATGGTGGACATGTGCAAATGAGAGATCGAGGGATTGAAAATAAGGATCACGAGTAGTCCTGTCGGATGCACAGAAGACAGACTGCGTAAGGCAAAAAGACCATCAAATTTCTCATGTTCCGTGTTCAATGACGTTTCTCTTTATCGACCGATGGTACTTTTTTTTTTTTTTCAACACACACTTCACCGAGAGCGCTCTAGGTCAAAGACTGTTGGGTCATTTTTTGGTATATATATCGTAATCCCAACAGTCTTTAGTATTTACTCATCAGTCATAGAGTATTTATCGTATAGCTCCGATGGGCTGTATGATCGAAATGTCAGGGCCAAAGTGATAGTGTATATAGAAAAGGCGTTGAAAAAACGTATTGACAGGTTTTTAATTAGTTAATTCTCAAATAACGGTTGATAATAAATATACCTCGCACCTTCGAACGAGGTATATGCAGTGGACGCGTACAATGGCTGCAGACGAAAAACTCTTTTTCACCAAGACGGTTCAACATTTGGCGAGATCTCTTGCAGCAATAAAACCAACGCCCTGGGATAAGGTATGTATTCGAAATTTATTGCATTAGGATCTGCTTTAGTAATAAATTTCGGTCAGATTCTTGATTCGTTAATTCGTCCGACTGTTGACTTTGTCGTATTGTTCTGAGGATAAGGTTAATGTTCGTTCGTCTTAGCGACGACAATTTTGTTTCCGAATGACAGCTTAGCCTGACAGCAGAAAACCCTTTACATACAACTGTTTAACAGTACAATTCTTATGATGATAAATGAACATCTTGTTTGATAAGACAAACGTTTTGGTACAACTATAAACGTGTTTCAAAAATAATCTCCAATTATATTGAAATAAATTGATAAGCGCCGTAATCGAATGTTAATATGTCTCGAATAACGACTGTTGATAAACTACGGAATCTGTTCGCTCAAAAAATTCGACCATTTTGTAATTAACAGTTTTGTTATAATTGGCCCTACCTCATTGCAGACAATTACCAACAATGAGTTAACAAAATACTTAATGACAAGCTTTCAAACTCCTTGGTATACAATTATCCTCCACCTTTTGAACGTTAAGTTCTAGTTTCTCATTGAATGCATTCCTATATCTAATGTATTTGTGGAACATAGTAAGGAGAGTCGAATTGATAAAAAATTAATTGTTTTGGCAGGTGAACCGTTTATTTAAGCTATGTCCACAAGATTTGGCTCAGGGTGCTTTTCGCATAGATCAGCGTGGTCAAGATGCGACTATAGCTCTGGGAATTTACTTCCTGGAATCGGGTCTGCAGCATCAGGATCGCATACTTCTTTATTTGTTGAGTCTTCTGCGTGGTTTGCCGAAAGCTGTATGGCTCGACGAAGTTCGGTTTTCGCCCGTTGAGAGAGTTCCAGTGGCTGAGCGTTTCAGTTTTTGTCTCAATACCCTGCTGAGCGACGTCGCCGCAAGATGCGAATCCGCCAGGGAGGAAATAATCACTACCCAAGTGGAAATACTGACTGTTATGACGAATATGATAAGAGGGTGCAAAGAGCAAAATGGCAACAGAGGAACTCAGGCCAAACGTAAGCTTCTTATCTATAAAGCAAATACCTAAAACAACTATCACGTACAGCAAAGACTAAGAAATCAGTGGCTGGAAGCATTAACTTATTAAACCGAGTATTTCATTACTTTTGTATACTGTACAGTCCAAAAAATACAATACAAAGAATTTAAACTTTCAATGGCTTCAAGTTTGACACATTGAGTTAAATGGATCCAAGGCATAGGTGTTCAGTCGATTCTTAGATTGAAAAACAGACAATACTTTGAAGATTTCTTGAAACGTGGGCTGCATCAAATTCTAGGAAACATATACTCTCATCCTATCAAAAAATTTCACACAACAACTCATAATTTTTTTAAGTTTTTAATATTTTTGACCGTAATGGACGTGCATGGTTAAAAAAAAAAACATTAATTGGATATTTCTCATGAAAAATTTTTGTCCGGTTTCAAAAATGTTTTCGGGGCAACGATATTGAACACGGAAATAATAAAGCTAACTTAATGGGACGTGTCAACAAAGGGTTGAAAATCAACGTGGAGTAGATTTTTATTGATTGGTATTAGAAACTCATTTTTTTAAGGATTCTGTGGATAATGTAGCTATGAAACTAAAAATACAGGAAAAAATGTGTTTCAGTATCTCTATGCAAGTGCCTCGTGCCGGTATTGATAGGCCTCGCTCGTTCGATGGGACGATTTGCTTGTCAGGATCCACCATTGCTGTGTCGTATATTTCCTGTACCTGAGCCACCGTTACCCGCTTCGAATCATGAGAAACCCATTGACAAAAGGCACCGAAGTTTCTCCAACTTCCGTCCTATCATACCGCGTTCTCTCAGCGGAAATTTGAATCCCCATTGGTCAATCGACAGTGCTCAAGCATCGTTACCCATTGCTGAGGATTATTACAGTTCGACGAAGAGACCATCGCTTCATACTTATCTCTCAATCCCCTACGATCCAGCGACTTACTTCTTCACGAGATATGGGTCGAGCTTTAATCAATTTCCACAAATGAGATGCAACGAGAGTCCTGAGAAACGAATGGGTTTACAATTCAGCATAGTTCATCTCCAGTCTGTCCTCGCATTGGCAAAAAAACTTCTGACCAAGGAAACCCTCGCGTTTCTAGACGAGGAGGCTCAGCAAGTAAGTATTGAACTTGGAAAATATTAACATCCCAAATTGAAGTCGCAAGTAACGAACATTTACTGTTCTCAACCGTAAGCCCCTTTACTTTTTTTTATTATTAATCGAAATATATTTCGATGGCTTATAATTTTTCATGTACCGGAGAAAAAAAATACTGTGAAACTTTCTGGTGGCGGAAAACCGTTCTAGGATATTTTCAAGGTTGTGAACTACCCAATTATATTTTCAGGTTTATTTCTCGGGTCAGGTGCAAATATTTCCCTATCGAACGTTCAGCGAAACGATGAATCTAGTGATGGTGGCGTTGCTACGAGAGCTGTTGCAAAGTCAACGTGATTTGCCGGCACCTTTCATTCGCGATGTCCAAGAATTCGTGAAGGATCTTTTTCTGTCGGGACAAACCGAATTGCAATCTCGTCAGCACGATGCCAGCGAGCGGGAAGATGTTGATACTAATTTTCGGACAGTAAATAGATTCAAAGTAAACGTCATGGCGAATTCAGCATGCGTTGATCTTTTGGTTTGGGCCATAGGCGATGAGACTGGTGAGTGAATTGATTTCTTATAATTTAACAGATTATCGTATCCTCGCAAGAATCGGCACGATAGACAATTGGCGACACTGTATGAAAACGTGTCTGCAAAAGAAAAAAGAAATAAGTGAACGGACAACTTGTTCCGAAAATCTGGGACAACGCAAAATTAGTATCAGTCATCTCGAAGCTATGTCAAACGGATAATAATGTTCAGGTTGGAAGTGAAAAGTAAACCTTGTTTTTACAGTAAACGACGAGTACGATTTGACCGCGCTGTATGCGGACCTCGGCTCCATGCTGATCGGCGAGGGTATCTCGTATTACCCCCTTGTGTTACGCGTTTCGCATGGTTTTCCTGTAAACGCTGCTTATTCTAAACTCCCTTTGTAATCATTTTTTTAGCCTAACAAAATTTTAGATTCCAGCGAACTTAACGAATTGCGTAGGTGTAAAAATGTGGTATTTATCTGGTTAGTGGTTGGCGTTATTGCCGAACACACGCGTTCGCTATTGTGTCCTCAAACGATTGCGAATTATTTTTCACATGCCGATTTATATACTGCTTCGAAAATACATTGTATCGTGCGTTTTGTCGTGAGACTGCGTGCTTTGTCAACTAATTATCAGGTGTACGAAGCTCTCTGTTGCCCGCAGCAGCGCCATATCGTACAAATTCTTTTTTTTTTCTTTCATTTAAGGAACAACTATTTTTTCAGAATAAATCATATGCATTTCTCGTCGTAGGAGCGGACAGTCTTTGCAGTCGTCTCAATGAAAAAATCAACTTCAATCTCGCACCGAAACTCGTCCTCGCTCATATGCCATTACTGATGGTATGCCTCGAAGGATTGGGAAAATTGGCACAGAAATTTCCTAATATCGCTATAACGTCCAATTACAACTTGCGGGATTTCCTCATGAACCCATCGCCCATACTCGTCAAGCTTCATCGTCATTACAACGATAAATTGGCCAAGGACCGTCAGTTCAGAGCAACGAGTGCGTATTTCGAATAATTGTTTTATCACTCACAACTCTATGATTCAGTTTCTATTATTCGTGGCTTCGAGCATTCTGCTCTGCTGATTAGCCCCGAATCATGAATCATGAATTATTCATCAATAATAAATCCAATTCTGAAATGTGGTATCAGAGCATTTGGGTGCCGGTCAACGTTATATTTTGAATGACGATTACAAATTCGTGTAATTTCTTGATTCCAGTCCAAGGTAAAGAAATAGAGGATCCAAAAATACCAACTTCACCTAGTCAAACGGCGTTTGAAAAACTCCGAGACGCGGCAATTGGCAATCTCTGTATTGCATTGGAAGCCGCTCATCCTGTTTACCCAAATTGCGTACCCGCTTTAGTGAGCAGCGCATCGACTCGGATGTGCAGCTTGGAACGGAGCGAAGGGTAAGAATTTCTTGATTCGCTGTTACCCAGTCAAAAATTTTCTTGTACATCAAGATTACGAGTTTTCGAATGATAAATATATTAACAATATGTTTCTCGTTCGGATCTAGCACAGAGAAATTGACGAACGAGCTCGTCGCTGAAAATATCGTAATAATGCTTGGTCACGTTGCGGTCGCTTTGAAAGACACTCCAAAGACAACAAGCAGCATTTTACAATTTTTCGAACAAAGTTTCTGTCGCGATCCTAGCGCTCTCGATAGGCTGATAGTCGATCAGCTCGGGTGTATGATTATCGCCAAATGCGAAGCGAGAGTACGTATGATTCACGATTTTTGTAATCACCTGGAGATGGGGAAAAAGTCCGGGATCGCCGGATTTTCCGAATGATTGTTCGCCGAATTAATATTGCAATGATGAGATGTTTTTTTCATAATTCCGCAGGGAGAGATAATGAAAATGTTTTCTGTATCGTTGGAATCGAGTTGCAAAACGTACGTGACGAATGTCGATCGCAAGCAGTATCGTCACGTAACCGGAGCTGTGACAAACGCACTCGCAAATATAGCAGCGAATCTTCAAGGAGAAGATGAACTCGACAAGCTTTTGCTGCGTCTTTTGCAACTTTTCGTCTCAATGGGACTTGAAGGCAAACGAGCGAGCGACAAAACTTCAACGACGGCAACGATGGGAACGATGACGACTATGACGGTAAAACATTTTTGCATTTTACAAGTAATCTATGGTTTTCATTTTTTTTTTTTATCAATAGAAACGACGATTTTGCAAACGTTTTTCATTTAAAAATTCAAGTTGATCAAGGTGTGCGATGGACAATTAATTTTGCAGAAAGGGTCCAGCAGCGCTGGTAATCTTGGGGCCTTAATTCCGGTAATTGCCATACTCGTGCGTCGATTACCACCGATCAGACAACCGCCACCTCGAGTCTTGAAGTTGTTCAAAGATTTTTGGTTGTACTGCGTAGTATTTGGATTTGCCGCTGCTGAGTCTCATCATTCATCAAGAATATGGCCGGCCGAATGGTACGAGGGCGTCAAAGAAATAGCGATTAAATCTCCGTACCTCATATCGCAGACAAATGCAAAATTGGAAATGAGAGAGCTTCAATATACTTCAGCTGTGAGAAACGAGAGCGTGTCGATGACGGAACTTCAAGAATTACGAGCTCAGATCTTGAAGATGAGCATAAAAACTAGCGATGCTGTAACTTACGTGAGTAAGATGCAGTTCGCCCAAATAACTTATTTGTTGTCGGTTTATTGGGTGGAAACATTGCGAGTTGCGAATAGTCCCGAACCGAGTTTACAGCCGATAATGGAATATTTGAGCGATTCCGATCTGCAGAAAGATAAAAGCGGAATGTGGCAGTGTATAAGCGGGGTTGCGGATTCGGTATTCGCAGCGTTCAAAAGCGTCATGCAAAAGAAGCCAAAAGACGAGAGACGCGAACGGGAGCTCGAGAATCACGCACAGTTTCTTCTAGTCAATTTTAATCACGTGCATAAACAAATAAGACGGGTTGCGGACACTTATTTGAGTGATTTAGTCGATGCGTTTCCCCACTTATTGTGGAATTGTCGAGTGCTATGGAGTATGCTGGACATACTTCAGGTATTGTCGTTCTCGCTGCAGCTTGATCCGAACGAGGAAACTCCCACCTTACGTATACCCGGTACACCTTACAGCATTCATCTGATGGATACTCTTGAAGCGAGAGAAATGATTGTAAAGGATTTCGCGGCAAGGTGCAAACAAATCGTACAAGAAGCGATGAAATGGGCTCCGCACGCGACTCGATCGCATCTCCAAGAATACATAAACCAGATACCATCTTCGGGTATGTGGCATCACGCTGGACTGGCTCTGGCTACTGATTCGGTATTAGAATTCGTCGACGTTGCCGTACCAGCGACTTGCCCGACCAATACGAATTCATTGGACAAACGACCGCGAGGAGCCAAGGGCGCGAGTACCTGGCTCTTGTCGATGATGTCGAGAAGATCTTGGTACGCTGGTGAAGTTGCTGGAATGCTCGCACTAGCACGCAGCGATTCGCCGACCACGGAAACTGCGCCGGAAGACGGAAGAAATATGGTGATCGAACGCGTCATTGCTGCTGTTAAGCGCTCCTGCAACAATACCGACAACGTTCAACATCAAGGAGCTCTCTGGCGCGCCACGGCATTACTCATATCCGTCCCAGGAATCCATCGGAAATTATTGCACTCGGTTGCTTGGTCGCAAGTCGAATTATTCACCAATACAGCTATGACAACCGCGACCGAATGCTGGCAATGGATACTCACAGCTAGGCCAGATCTTAAGCTGCGATTCCTTCAGGAAATGCTTGCAGCTTGGCAATACACCGTCAACAAAAAGATGGGCATGTTTTCACCGGAACGACAGGAAGTCAGTCCACTCGCTGTTTACGAGGGATGCGAACTTGGACCAAGTCCACCATACGTTAAGCCTCACGAGATTTGGGTCACTTTCATTGTCGAGATTATCGAGACCGCTAAATATTGCTGTCAGGAAACTATCGAAATGATCGCTATGCTCTTGCATCGATCTTTACCGATGACTGTTGGTGCGATGAACGAAGAACATGGCTTGAACAGACATGTGACTGCGGTTGGGGCGCGTTTCAAACTTTTGTCCTGCGGTCTTTTGCTTCTGCAGGGTGACACTTTGCCGAGGTAAAAAGCATCATTTTGACTTTCAAACATTCCTCAATGCAAACCAGTATTTGAGCATTTTTTTCGAAAAGTTTATTACTTGCATTTCAAATAAATTCTCAAGTGCATCGAATTCATGATTCGAAATATTTTCGAAACTATTTCCAGTGCTGATATTCTCATTTTTATTATTTATTATGCCTCATTTTTTCTTCTCCAGATCACTGAGTAAAAATGTTTTGCGCGAGCGTGTTTATTGCAACTGTCTGGATTACTTCTGTCGCGGGCGTCAAATGCCGACTCAAGAGCCTGATCAACTTCGTGAGGATATCACAACGTTGATAAGGTTCTGGCAAGTGATGCACAGCGAGAAGAAATATCTGATGATGGGGAGCGGAGAGGGTGATTACGATGGGATAATTGAGCCGCAAAATACGTTCGGAGTTGTCGATCATACCGTTAATTCGCTCACACCAACGGGACGGGAATTGATGAAACAACCTGCTCCCGGCTGGATAAATACCGTGCCGCTTTCAACGAGCAGTAACGCTCTCGGAAAAAGGAGCAATCGAAGCAAGCGCATAATGCACAACAACGTTGCTGTTAAGGATTACATAAAGAAGCGCAATTTGATCCTTGGCTTACTTGCGGAGGAAATTGAATTATTGCTGGTAAGAACCATCGGGAAAATTCTCCATTTCCCTCTTTTCCAACAACAATTATCGTCTGACGAATTATTCGAATTATTGAATGTTGAGACGTCGTAATGATTACATATTGTCGTTGAATAAAAACCCATAACTCTTTCCAGGTATGGCATAATCCAGGTGGACGTCAAGATCTCGCTTTGCCCGGTGAAAGTTCAATCGCGGAATGGCGAGCCAAAGTAATGAATGAGCGCTGGCGCGATTACACGCGTCTCGCCTGGGAGATAAGTCCAGTGCTAGCGGTGTATCTTCCGGTTCGACTTAAGAAAACTGACTCGATAGTCAAAGAAGTATGCAGGCTCGTGAGACTGAAACCAATTCCCGTGATGCACGTTCCCGAAGCAATGCAATATCTCGTCACGACGGAAAGTCTGTTGAACGATGCGCCAGAGGTAGCAGAAAAAAATTAATCAAGAAATTTCATTTTACAAAACTAAAAGAAAGCTGGTCGTTACGTTTTTTATCTTTCCGTCTTCAGCTCGTACACATGCTCACTTGCGAACGAATCTCACCGATTGAAGCACTCGCCTACTTCTCAAGACAATTTCCTCACCATCCCATATCGGCACAATATGCGGTTGACGTTCTCGGGAGTTATCCTGCAGACGCCGTTTTGTTCTATATTCCGCAGCTCGTGCAAGCTGTACGTCACGACACCATGGGTTACGTCATTGAATTCATCAAAGCGATTGCCAAACGTTCACAGGTTTGTGTAAAACATCCTAGTAATTTGCCAATCAAACAAACTTTTTACTCTAAAACAGAAAATTCAAACAATTAATATGAAAAATTCGATTAAAATCAAATTTGATAGTCTAATGAACCGTTTACTTTAAACCGGAAAATCCAAACAATGAAAATGAGAAATTTGTTTGGAATTAGATTTACTAGTAAACCCCTTAAAAACTTTTTAGTAACTTAAAAGTAAAATTTCGCGAGTGACTGCCTTACGAATCAGCGAAAAACCGATTATGGACTTTTCCCACGGGCGTACAGTGCACAAACGTAAAATCTGCGGTCACGCGTGACTTGTTGTTACTCCGAATCGAGAACTTTGATCTGGGATCCTTGTTACTGATATGGAATACCTTTTTTTGTTCCTTTTCCAGGTGGTTGCGCATCAACTGATCTGGAACATGCAGACGAACATGTACACTGACGAGGAGAAACAGATTAAAGATCCCGATCTCTTTGACATCCTGGATTCGTTGATAAAAAGTATTCTGAGTTCTTTGTCTGGACCAGCGAAACAATTTTACGAGCGCGAATTCGATTTCTTCGAAAAAATTACCAACATATCTGGTGAAATACGTCCGTATCCGAAGGGCCCCGAGAGAAGAGAGGCTTGTCTTAAATCATTGCGAAAAATCACTGTACAGCCAGGATGTTATTTACCTTCGAATCCCGAAGCCATGGTTATCGATATCGATTATAATAGCGGCAGGCCGATGCAGAGGTGAGTAAAGATTTTTATTTTTTTCAATCGTTTGTCTACTAAAAAAATATCTTAGCTGCAAGTAAATGATTTCGTGATAAAAAAAAAAACAAAAGAAAGATTGAATGAACGGTGGTTGGGATTTTTCACAAGTAATGTTACAAAATGCTTTTTGGCGGTAAGCCCTATTTCGATTGAACGCTCTAATCCAAAAACACAACTTTTCTCCAGTTGTCAAAACGTTCGAGCTTTTGCGAAAGCCCAAGTCTTCTATGTGCATTTTTGTAATCATTTTCTTACATGACGTTGAGAATGACATTGTTGAATGAAAATATTTATGAATTTGATTTTTCCGCTTTATTGCGTTTTTAACGGGAGGAGTTTTTGCCGATTAACCCTGTGAGGTATATCTTGAACCTTTTACCTATGAAAAATGAATATTCCGTTGCTTGCAGTGCTGCCAAAGCACCGTTCTTAGCTCGTTTTCGAGTACAACGTTATGGCATCAACGAACTGGAGAACATAGCAATGGCTGTCTCAGCGAATGCAAAAGTCGAGACGAAATGCGCTGGGCTTGAAACATGGCAAGCTGCGATATTCAAAGTCGGTGATGACGTGCGACAGGATATGCTGGCGCTCCAGGTTATTGGAATTTTCAAACACGTTTTCCAACAAGTTGGTTTGAACTTGTTCCTGTATCCATACAGAGTTGTTGCGACAGCTCCAGGGGTAAGAATTATTATTTACTTTGAAAAATCGTCTCGCACCATGAACCCATTGATTAATCATTGTCCGATGAATTTTTCGCAGTGTGGCGTAATAGAATGTGTGCCGGATGCTGAATCGAGAGATCAACTAGGACGTCAAACGGATATTGGCATGTACGAATATTTCCGGACAAAATATGGCGACGAGACGAGTAAAGAATTCCAAACGGCGAGACGAAATTTCGTCAAGTCAATGGCAGCGTACAGCGTGATAACATATTTGTTACAAATCAAGGATCGTCATAACGGAAATATAATGTTGGACAAAGAAGGTCACATAATACACATTGATTTTGGATTCATGTTCGAGAGCTCGCCAGGTGGAAATCTTGGCTTTGAGCCGGATATCAAATTGACCGATGAGATGGTTCTCGTCATGGGAGGAAAAATGGAAGCTGCCCCGTTCCGATGGTTCATGGAACTTTGTGTCCAAGCCTTTCTGGCAGTGAGGTAAGCAACGAACAACTGAAAATATTTGTTATGATCGTGAATGGGAAAAATCACAAATTATTTCCCTCTTTATCGAATAATTAATGAAACTGTTAATTTAATTTTTACAGACCCTATCAAGAGGCTATAATATCGCTGGTTTCCTTGATGCTGGACACTGGGCTACCATGTTTCCGTGGACAAACGATCAAACTATTGCGTAGCCGTTTCGCGCCGATGGCAACCGATCGAGAAGCAGCAGTTTTCATGCTTAACGTAATACGAAATAGTTTCCTGAATTTCCGAACAAAAACCTACGACATGATACAGTATTATCAAAATCAAATTCCCTATTAATCGCATCACTTCGTTCAACTGGATTGAGGCTGTATTTTTGTTTAAAAAGCATTTTCCGGAGGTGATTACCTGCACAGAATAATTTTGAAATTCTGAGAAATATTTTGTGCTCGTTTCTATTGACTATTTAGTAACACATACATGCTGTTGAAAAAGGTTTTCAAGTACGATTTAGTGAGACTGCGCGTGGAATAAAAATACCAATTATCGAGCAAAGTTCCCGAGGTTCTACGGATCCGAGAGCAAAAAATCGAACTTAGTATTGTGACCAATTATAACAGAATGTCATCGAAGAATTCCATTCTCTACGGAATAGCCGTATGCCGAACTTTAATTATTGATTTTTCGTATATTTTTTTTCCCTGGGACAGGTCGTAACGATAATTTCTACTCAATTCTGATGCCAATTCTGATTCTTGTTTGGAAAACGCTTCGACGAGGTTCCGTATCAAATTCCATTTCAGTCGACTAACTTATTATCGAGATATCTTGGTCGCCATTTTGAAAAGCATATTTTCGATTAAGTCTTTCTGCAGTGGTTCATGACTTTTTCATCTGTTTAGAATAAATTTTTAATAGTTTAATGTGTGCGGGATTGTAGAAAACAAAACTCTCAACAATTTTGATTCATTCTATTTTGGAGATCATTTCAGCAAACATTATTCAAGACGACAGAGCAGCCTCAACTGTTGTTTTATGTGAATATTCGCATCGGTATTGAGAGAATTTCTCCGGACAATATTAAAAAATCTTAATGGGTGACGGAACGGAAAAGTAGCTATTGTATTATTTGATCACAATGAAAACTGTTAGAAATGGATTAATTTCTCACATATACTCGGATACAATGTACATTTGTACAGATTTTGTGCGTGTGTAATTAAGCGACTATGCATTTGATTTTTCGGAGCTTGGCGCAGGGATATGTACATTCCTAAACTATGTATGTATTCGTTAACATAGTATTTATTCTGTGAATCGTTGAATCCTGATGAAATAAATAATTTATGGTTGCCAATGTTATGCCTTAAGACACTTTGACATATACGATTTATTACAGTTTTAATTACTATTCATACATTTTAGAGGGACTCGCATCGACGGAGCTATCACTGTAAGTAAACTTTGTTTGGCGTCACTGCTTTAAGCTCCGTGGTCGCGGATCTGTAATGACAGATTAATCATCCATTATTTGCAGAACTACTTGTAGAATTGCATGGATTTGTTTTTAATTATCTAATCGACTCTGGGGACTGCAAGATATTTTGATAGTCTTGAACAAATGTCTGGGTCATATTTGTGATGCAAAAAGCCTTTTTTGATCGGGCCTTGTGACATTTTTATTGTGTTTATGTCGCTCATTGATGTCAAAGGAAATTCGAGTTGATCAAAGAAAACTCTCTCACCCATCGGCTATTTGCTTTCCCAATGGAATTTCTACTGGCGGTTGAACTTCACGTCTTGCATCTCTGGTGTAGTAATAAATTTTAGATGTTTTGTGATAAGGGCCTCCAGGCACATCTGGAGGCGGCTGATCTCTCGCTGCAATGGTGTCTGCCCATCTGAGTGCTTCCTTATGTTTTTTCTGTGGGTTATTATTAAAAGTTGACCTTTGATCAGACCGGATTAATCAAAATCTAAGCGAAATTGAATAATTGTAATTATACATGGAGGTAGCTAAGTATTGTATTGAAAAAACTTTATGTCGAACTTATGTAATCGAACAATATTTTATAAACCACTTTGGTCATAATGGAAATGGTAAATATGCTTAGAGGTTATGTTTTTGTGATAGAAAAACTTTACGATAAACTTACACCTCGGAGAAATGTTCGAACAGCTCTTAAAAATGGTCCAACAGTTCGATGGTCGATCTTTTGCGGCATGATGATTACTATACCAAAAGACTTGCGCGAATAAAAAACAAAGGAAAAAATTTGTGTCACTCGTCGATAGAGATATACATTATATATACATGTATATATTTTATTGATTAAGTTTCGTGACTGGTCATTTAACCGCGGGGTAACAAAATTGCACCGCGTACAGTACTGCCACCAGGCGGCTATCAACGTGAAGAAAAAAGTATGAAAAACTGCAAAGCAAAATCTTATATGGCGAATGTACGTTGGTGGGATAAGTAAACACTGGAAAAATACGCGGCGACAAAATTTATACATCATTTTTCTATTAGATCCTGTGGAGATTGCGAACATTAGATAATTTCGGTGATGAAATGAATTCCAAATCGTAACAACCGTCGCAATAGGGAATCAAGCAGAACGACGGATGAACGCCAGTTTGTTTGCTGCCACGCCGAATTATCCCGAGCCTTGTGAGACGTGAGATGTTAACGCACACGTGACACAATTATTTGCTCCGGAATTTTTGATTGAGCGAGTGTGAGCGGAATAACAGAAATATCTATACATCACACATTGATTGCGGCGATACTTTTTTCTTCGTCGCGTTTCGAGTATTCCGCGCTAACTATTATTATTATAGCCTATTTTTATGAACAGTAAATCGCAGACGATCGCCGATAATCCGATGGGATAAAAGCCTCGCTATTGCGATCAAGGCCGTGTGAATATTTTTCTAGTGCTTGATCTTGTTTGGCGGTGGAAATATTTAAACTACGAGATGCCTTTTATTTTGTGACTCTTGCCTACCATTCGTCGTGAATTTTTAACAACACGCGATTTCGATTTCTCCGCTGTCAACTATGTATTCACATCGAGTGTCCACGACGTTATTCCGTCATTTAAATTCTAATATTCCCCAAAACGGTTCAGGCAACGTGCTGCTTTTAGGACATTGTAGATTTTATGGTAAATTTGGTGGTTATGGGAGGCGGATCAGCGTTTGGTTCGGTCAACAAAGTGCTCAAGTGGTTCGTTCGTGCACCCAACAATTTGAATTTATTGCTGCTCAACGCGTCAGGCGTGGAATACAATTATTCAATCTTTACTCCAAAATTTGGGACGAAGTTGCTCTCAAGGAGTTCATGAAATCTTGGAGACGCAAAATCGGACGGAACACTCGGGAATTTTTTATTAGTGCTGTCGGCGTCACCATGTACAATTGGGAAGGCGAGAAAATATCTGACCAAGAGCTTTACAGGTATGTCAGTGTGTCACAAGGTCAAGGAAGCTCTAAAAGTTTTTCCTCCATGTCTCCCGTTTTGCATCTCCTATATTTAAGGAATTCCATTTTCCATTAAAAATCGTGAATATGGTTTGCGAAAAAACGGACTAAAACATTCGATTTCTCTCCCAATCATTTTCTACCATAGATATGTGAACTTTTCTATCACAAACCGATAGTGAGCTAATTTGATTTTACCAGGGAACTTTAAGGCCATGTAGACTTTTCCAGTTTAAAGGGATATAGTAACAGAACCATGTATTTGCATAAGTATTACCTGACATTATAAGAGTGTACTAAAAAAGTTCATGATAAAATTTCAGTAGCTTTGTCCCATCGCCCAAACACTTTTTCTCTCCGGCACAAAATATCTCCAGCTGCGTCGTCTTTATTTTTTTAAAAGATCAATATGGTGAAAATGCCTTTAACCTTAATCGCTGATCTGCAAATTGAATCGATAAAAAAAACTCTGATTTTTTTAACAATTGATAAAATAATGGATAAAATAAGTCTTTTGGTCTTTTTCACCTACGCCAACTTTCTAGTAGCATAAAAAAAGTGTGATGAAGAACATTTTATTGATTCAACAATTTTGAAACTTCCGGAATGGCTCAAATTTTTTTCCTCTTACATTCAGCTTTTCTATGAGGAATAATTTTAAAGGCGGAGACTGAATGTAAATTTTTGTGTCCCAATCGATTAAGCAAAAGCGTGGTATGTGAGATTGAAAAAATGTTGAAAGCCTAAAAACATGTTTTGTCTTTTTTGCATACAGTTATTCCAAAGAGATTGAAGGAATTCACAAGTTGAGAGACGCCACTGTTGTTTGTGCAAAATGTCGTTTGAGATTAGTGGTGGATGCAGCTCAACCTGGAGTCGAATATTGTACATGCAACAGCACCAAACCTACTCCTGCTTCGATGAAAAGTGGTGAGACAAATGCATCGCTTCGATATTTCTTTCTCTTTCCTTTGATTTTGTTATGTAACTTTTTTCAAAGGTTTTCTCAGGGACAACCACGTGGTGGTGTATTCTCTATAAATAGAACCCGCGCGTAAAAAATGCCATTGATTGGGTTCTGGTTCAAGGGGGACTTGACGCTTCAAATCTCTCAGAAAAGATCGCGATCCGAAACCAATGAATTCTGTTTGGATATTTTCAACAGAAATCCACCCACGAAGTTTCTATATGGCTTTTTTTCCCATATTCTTTCTACACAAGGAGAAAAATGAGAATATTCAGAATATCGTGACTTTTGGATCGAAAATGGAAGAAACAAGAATTTGAACTGCAAACGTGTATTCTGTTGCATTGCAGGAACTGAATGGCTTCCTTTCCTCGAGAGAAAAGATATGCTCGTCTGGCGAAAGGAAGAACCCAATTCTGGTGGTTTGTACGTTTATAAAGTCTTTGGCTCATTCTCGGATGTCTCGGCAGAGGATTTCCTTCAAGTTCAGGTCGACGTTGACTACAGAAAAGAGTGGGATCCGACAGCGAGAAGATTGGAGATTATTGATTCTGATCCGCGATCAGAAAAGGAAACAGATCGTCAAAGCGACGTTGTATATTGGGAAATGGAATGGCCCGTTAGTATAATCCAAACGAATCATTTTTTTCTATCCAAATTTCTATGCTTAAAAATCTTTGATGTCAATTATTTTTGAAAATAAAATCAATCGAGAAAGATCAAACTAAATAAAATCCGAATCAACGGATTTTTCTTGTTTTAGAGACTTTTTTCTAATCGAGATTACGTGTACGAGCGCCGATGGGTTGTTGATAAGGACAAAGGAATGGTTGTAATTGTGAATAAAGTAACGGACCATCCGGACGCACCGATCAGGCCTGATACATATAGGTAACGTTCGCATCTTCACGAACATTCAATGTCGCATTTTTGTCGTTAGTTTACGTCGATTTTGTGCAAAAACTGACTTTTTACGCGCTTCCATCAGAGAAATTTAAAAAAAAGTACAAAAGTAATAACGGACCAATTTTTACGAAACAGAGTAACAACATATTGGTCGTACATGGTGATACGACCGTCTACAAAGTTCGACGAGCCAGGAATCGAATTTGGAATGACTTACTTTGACGATCCAGGCATTAATATTCCATCGGCAGTAACAACGTGGGTTGCAATAAGTGGTAAGACCTTCCAATCCATATTTACAGCTCAAATATTTAACTCGCACATGATTGTCTCCTTTATGAAAAAAAAAACTTGGAAAAGTGGAAGAAACGATTAACGTCAATTTTTCTACTGTGGATTCACTTCCAGGCAAAGTTGGTTCAAGTATTCAGGCATTGTTATACTCAAATCCTGACCTCGGTCATAAACATGGTGTTGAAGTTTGCATCATTGGATTGCAACGAAATCTATTACTTTCATTATTTTTAATCTCCATTTTGACGTCAGAATCAAAAATTGAGACGCAGTATCCGTCAATGATGATTATTTGCAAATAAAAAACTGGATGTCAAAGAAAAATTGAAGCGATTTGAAAAACATGAAGAATGGGGATTGTATTTAATATTTTTGGTTGTACTTCAAATGATGCGAGCTGCAACATCGTTCAACAAACCATGTGTCGTTTTGCGGGATCGCCAAAGAGCGAATCCTTATCCAATAAACGCTACGCGTTTGTTTTCAAACTCAAATTTAATTTTTGATTTTATAAAAAGGTCTTCCGGATTTCCTGTGTCGCATGAGACAAGCCGCCAAAGATTATAAGAAGTACAGTTTGAAAAAGCAAGAGGAATTACTAACAAGTGCCGATCCAAGTGTGGTTGCCGAAAAATCGGACAGTCCTGTTGAAATAATATTAGGAGTGAGCGAAGCATCGAAAGTCGAAGACGCATCGGTGAAGGAGAAGCTGCGTCTGGATACGAAAATAATTGGGAACCCGGTAGAGCGAAATGACGAGTACGAAGATCAGGAGATCGAATCTGAAGAAGAGACGAAAGCGTTCGACGCTGAGCGTGGATGCATGACCGAAGTAAAGTCCGAACAGGAACATGGTTATTTGAGATATTTCTTTTTAACTAAATTGTTCGCATGACAATTATACACATTTTCGTCGGGCGAATTGAAAACGAACGGCGAGAATGTCCCGTGTACAACGAATTTGGAATCAACCAAATATCATCCATCTCACTCAAACGCGGAGGAAGTCATTTGAGATTCCATTATTTTCCGCTGACTGAAAAACCTTATTTTTCTTCTACGAGATAGCTTCCATGTTCTAAAGTGTCAAGCTATGAGTTTGGGAAACTGTGTCGTCCCAATTTTTGCATCCAACACTTCTGAGGCCTCTGGATATATTTTTTAATTTTTTCAAATAACAAGAAAACATCTGACAATACAAATTTCGACGGTTGACACAATGTTATCGTATTCAAAATAACAATTTCGAACCAGCCTGAACTCTAGCCTTTTACGAGAATTTTTTCACATCTTTAAAGAAAAAACCATTTTTTTTCAAATGTAAAATTGACAAAATTCGGATTTTCGATGGTTTTTGTTCCCGTACCGTCAGCACAGACCCGGAGTACCTTTAAGGTGCTTGACCTATTTTTCGATAGAGACTAGTCCGCGGCCACAACGCAGAACTAAAACGTAAGTGTCAATGATTCACGATGGGCTCAAAGAATTCCGATGTTATATGGAAAAAATCGATACCGATGAATTTACCTTAAAATGGAAAAGAAACACAAAGTTGAAGGAAAAATTGACGAATAATGAGTGGAACGTCCTTAAATTTGTAGATAGCGAATTTGAGATGGTCCCGGAATTATCGGGACCGCGAACTGCGCGAAAACAATGTGAATTCGAAGAGTGCACGATTCAGTGGATATCCTCCAGCTGCATTTTGAGCATGAAAAATGTTTTGTCACGTCGTTGCGAAAATATTTATCGAGCGAATGAGCATCGAAATACACAGTAATAATTAGTGTGATTAGCAATGAATTAAATCTGTAAATTGAATGAAAAAAAAATCATTAATCAACTAATATTCGAAGATATCAATGATTATTTAATAAAAACGCTTATAGTTGTAATATTTGGAAGTATTGAAGAGAACTCTCAGCAATGTTATATACACTATATCCATATGTACAAAATATATAAATATAGATATTCCTTTAAATATAAACGAATAAAAAAATATCTTCATTAATTGTAAAAGTAATGATTCATAATGGAATATAAATTTGTACATTGTCGAAACGCATTCCAGCGACTAAAATACTTATTCGTCCCTTTGGACATACTCGTCCGCTGGAAAATTGAGAAATAATTCGTCTTCGGCGTCGTCTATTTGGAAAGAAACTTCAAGCGGTATGTCTATGCCGTCTGATAAAAAATTGGCGCAATCCTCGTCGTGACATTTTTGATAAACTTTCTTCGTTCTCAGATCAGCCGTCCAGTAAATATTATTACTCTTGTGTTGTCTGCCGATGTTGGCGCAATATCTGAAATTGGTATTTACTTAAGTAACTGTCTGGTTGAGACGGTAAAATGCGGATTTGTCAGTCGAGTAATCTTCATCGGTTTTTTCGTCATGCATCGCTGGAATGCAACGAATATTTTCTGTTTTTTCCGAAATTTTCATAATTAATTCACTAGTTCAAATTGTTTTAAATTAATTCGGTTTTTAACTGACACAGAAAACTCTCCCATCGTTGTAGACACAGACATTGTATACTGTCCAAAAATTTGAAGCTTTGCTATAAAAAAATAATGAGATTTTTTGTCGTCTCAAAAAAGCTATATAAATAATGTTTGTCTATCAATTTTTAGAATTTTTGTTTCATTACAATGCTGCGGAAAATATGTTTTTCATTCCTCATTTTTGAATTGGTTGTGAACAGAGAGAGAGAGAGAGAGAGAGAGAGAGAGAGAGAGAGAGAGAGAGAGAGAGCATCCAAATTTGTAGAAAAATTTCATTGCATGCCAACATTAGAGATTAGAACATGATCGAAATATTGAAATCGAAGTACAAGAGATATTTACCTATTTCCAATAATTTCGTATACGATGACTTCTCGGTTTTTGATGTACTTGGACAAACGTATTTTGCCAGGTTTGACGAGAGACAAGACAAATTTGTTGAGTTGCGGATACAAGGAAGTAGGGCTGGGTGTTTGAGAACAATTGGGACGACTACAAGATCCTCTGTAACTTTGGGATCCAACAGATTCGATGTCTTGTATTTCGAGGATGGAAAGATTTTTTTTATCAGGAAAGAAGGATATGAGAGAGTCGAGGAAGATGTTAAGTTGTTTGTCACGATGGTCTTGCAATAGAACATGTTTTGATTCGGGAGCGACAACAAGATTCGAAAGTTTACCCCATTTGGTGGATTTATAAATTCGGAAATGTCGATTTCGTGTGTAAACCGAAGTATCGATAAATATTTTCTTCCCTTTGCTCGTCTCCACGAAAAGTTGGTCCAGTTCTTTCCTTTCGTAATGACTCAGCACATCGTGAAAGACCAAACTGTTTTCCAAATACTCTGTTATTTCTCTACACACCCCCTTGACAAGGCCGCCAATATGAAAATTATTACAAAATGCTACATCTTTCTTGCAGAATATCAAGTGCCTGCTAAATTTCGAGCTTGTTGTTGAATCCAAATTCAAAACATCTTTCTCATCCCACAACAAACCCCAATATTTTTCAAGGTAGGAACAAAAAATTTTAATCACAGTGTCCGTCATTCGAGGACCGTCTCTATCTGGATTCAGGTCCAGCATGAATTCAAGGTCAAAGTACAACCAGCAGGGAGCTCCTTCCGGTATCACCTGGAACAACAAATTTTTATTCATTCTTATAGAATCTCCTGTAGAAATGAGTTTTTTTTTATTGCTGAAAGTGTTGCGCCCATTTATTTGCAATGTGTTATCCAATTTATAAAGAATTGTTATTGAAATAAAATTTTTCCTCTTTTTAACCCAGAAAATTAATGTGAAAGATTTATGCTTTCAGGCCTAACAATGAAAACTTCAACATTAGTATGCACAATGGTTTATGTATAATGAGCCTGAAGTTTGCATCGACGCAATGCCACGAACTAAAAAAAAAAATGATTCGTCATTTTTTTTTCGAATTTTTTTTTGGACCTCACGAATGGATTCGTAAAATGGAAAAGCAACGAATCATTTGTTTTTTTTTTTTCATTTCGTGGCATTGCGTCGATGCAAACTTGAGGCTCATGTCAAAGGGTCAGGAAACAGGAAGAATGAACTTACCTCGTAAAAACATCTGCTTTCGTTGGGCATTCGGGATGTATAGAACCAGAAGACTTCGGGATGTGCGACAATAAATTCCCGATAACCACTTTCATTTTGACAAACAAATGTACACACGGTTTCTATTTTGGATTGTTTTTCAGCTGTTTCGAGAGCGGCGGCTTGTCGTCGAAATTGCTCCCAAAATTGTGTCGGTCCCATGAGTTTTTGGGGCATACGATTAAATAGATATTTGTAACGCATCGCATTTTTCAAAGTTTTTTCCATTCTTATTCTTGAATGTTCGATCGTATCTTCGCCATAGAAGATCGCCGGTTTTATCGGTTCCATTTTCATAATCAGATTTATTTCCGAGGGAATAACACACGCACGCACACTGTGTTGAGTTTTTTAGTCAAATACCGATTGTCAAAAATCGGTAATACAGAACGATCGGCACAAATTTTACACGATACGCATGTCATCGAATAAAATTTTTCTACCGGTTCCCTAGTTTTCCCGAACTTCTCGAGTCACTCACAAACGCAACCCGAAGCCATCCAATGTCATGCGTTGACTAAGATCGCAGTTCGCAGTACGCAACGCAGTCAATGCATTACGGGTATCGCAAGACAGTCAGCCGACGGTTTTGGCGGTTTCCGCGACAAGTATAAACAGGCACGGCATACGTCGATCACGTGGGTACCGAACTACTGAACGAAAATGGCGCGGAGAGTATGGCGTATGGCCGTGCGAAACGAAAACAATAACACGCGCGCTGCTTGCGTCTTGCGTCTTGCTCGCATTCGGCGCGCGCATCGCTATCGTTGCTTATATCCCCACTTTTTCGCCCCTTCTCGCACTGCTTCGAGCAACGCTTTACGTCTCGGACGTAAAACCGACAAGTTCGCGCGAACCTAAATTTCGCATTCATAGCACGATATATTTTGTTTTTCGAACCAAATATAAGCACAAGTGTACTTGCCATTTCACATTTTACAACCCTTTGATGGTTTACGTTACAGGGTTCGGTTCAAATGCCTATAATTCGTCTCTAGAGTCTCGATATGTAGAGCGCGTTAATACATGTATGATAATAATGCAACAAAAACAATAGCGTAAAGTACATGATTAATGTGAACATTAGATCGATATGAATATGAGTGTGTAGGTATGTATAAATATGATCTGTACAATCTGTATGGTTAATGCCTGACATAAAATGATTCGTCATGCAGAAATAGCGATTTTCGGCGTTAAACAATGCGATCGCGTCGTATGACGTTGCGAGATACGTCCAAAGCACATCAACAATCGGAACGCGTGCATTTGGTGTACTGAAATTAGCGGTTTAAATTAACGTGAAATCGTGAAACGCCGCATCAAGTGTAAATAATGTATTTGATACTGTTTACGAACCTTTTTAACTTCAAAAAACGTAAAAAACTGAACGCGATATATGCCCAAGCCAGCCATTTCGCCGACAGGCATGAGTAAAATTAGCGAAAATTCCGATGTTATCGGAAATTTATTGAGGTAGTCTTACGAAATTTCTCATACTGAACGAAAAATAGTATTTCATTTCCATGAGAATTGAAATTTCGTTGAAATAGACAAGTTTGGTATCGCGTTAGGAAAATCGCCAACAAAACATCGCGATGTGACTACGAAAATGGAACAAAGCCACATGGTCGTTTACCGGTGAAGACAAAGAACCCAAATGTAGTGTCCTTGGACTTTTATTTGCTGTGATTTTCCGTGGAAAACCGTGACTTTGGAAAGATTCATCGATTTGCGACGATAATGTTTGGTTTCAAGTACGGTCATGCGCAAAGGAAGGGGAAAATAGTGCCGGTTAGGATATTAGTGATCTGTGACATATATTTTTTTTTCGATGTGTTCTTTATCACTACCGTCCGTTTTTCTTCACATCATTGGCTGTCGAAAGGACGCTGGGGTCAAGTTGAGTCTGAACGTCGCGCGAAATCGTACCGAAAATATATATTTTCCATTTTCGTTTTCTCTTTTATGGATATACGAGTTTAATGCTTCGTGGAATGGGGTTTGGGGGGAAGTCCGATGCTCGGACGATAGCGTATCAACATCTACAAAACCGATAGACGATCGATGATAACGAGAAAGCAAGGAGAGCTAGAAATCTCGTGTATACATTCCGTTTAACGATTCCATCGCCGGACTCTTTATCGTTAACCACTCGCATCGTCACCGGGGCTTTTTTTCCCTTGTCTTCGGCATTGTCTTCATCGACGAGTCGACGCTCGATCACAACTTGAAGAATAACGTGTATTTCTCTAGATATTTCGCGATTGGCCCCAGAGTGTGTAGTCTTTCATCGTCACAGGATAAACGATATTTCACCAGTGTCGTTCAACGAAACCTCGTGCCTATCGAAAGTTAACCAGTTTTAAGATTCATTCATAACGTAATTATCAATTTGATTCTTGAAATAGAATTCTGCCAGAGAAGGTGTAACTGTGAAAAAAACCCAAAGTGATTCACTCTGAGAACGAGAATGACATTGCCTGATTAAAAGGTGATCGTTACGTTGGAATTTGAGTTTTTCGATACAAGGACCGCGCGTAGTTACGAAATAGGAGCCCAACGACCAAAAATGAAGTTAAATTGATGAAAATAATTCAGAATTAAAAAACAGTTGAATAAAGTGAAGGAATCACTTAGTTTCGGAATGGCGTGAATTAAAACCACAAAAAAAAAAACTGTTACTTAAACGTGAATAAATGCTACGATGGAAAACACGATAAATCAAAGTGCCGCGTTTTCTGCATGCTTAATAGAAGAATCGACGGTACAAACGGCGGAGAGAAAATCTAAAAAGATTTTCGGAAATAAATGAACCAGCGATGTCTTGTATTATTCACTTACGACGTAAAAAGTAGAACGAAATAAGTATATTGGAAATAAGTATACCGTCAATAACATCGTGGAATATTGGCGAGTATAATTATACTCGGAAAACGATCCATGGGGTCAAGATGGATAACAACTTTGCTCATTTGGAATTATTGCGTGAGACAGGCAGAGACTGCTTGCCAGGAAACCAAACTGCCACGCGATTGCGAGTCTCTGTGTACTCGCAGTCGAGCAGGTGTCAAATCTTGCGAAGTCAGAGTCGCTGTTCTTCTCCCAGCTGACACGACCTACGATGTCTCATTGTCGAAAGTTCTCCCAGTCCTCGGTAAGAATAAAAAAAGCTCATATCGCAATGACGATAAAAATGATTAATTAATTTTTTTTTAATTCTATGACATGATGAAAATTTTCCTTTTTTGTAATTGTCTCGAAATTTCGGTGATTTTTTGAGTTGCTCATTACGATACTGAAATCTTTCGGAATCCTAAACCCAAATGAGTGTGTTCATTATTTATACTATTTTTTTAAATTATGACACCCTCAGAACGGGAACTTTACGAACATTCTTCCATGTTTGTTTTTTGTCATGGGAACGAAGTTCCACCATTCGCTTACCCGTCGTGTTCTTGCTATAAGTAAAAAAAAGCAAATCTTAGTGATCCGAAAAATGATTAATAATTCATTACCGGAATTACAATTAAGGAAATGATGGATTCCACGATGTCATAGTGTCTTCGAAATTTTCAAAAGCTTTGCTAATATGTCGTTATCAATTTTTTTCTTCACCGATTAATTGTGTCTCAATGCAAATGCGCGATCATTTCGATCGATTTTTATCGTATGAAACTTTGCGCATAACAATTGCAAAAGTTTGATGATTCTGATTCGACTATGAAGGATTCACTAACGACATTGAAGTTCGCATCGTTGGAGACCAACGAAAAATATTTTGTCGACTGACAAATAGATTTTCGCACTTTTTCATTCGCGAAGGATTGTCACAGACACTGCGTGTGAATTTTCGGCTTGGTTTAGAAAAAATAAAATAAAATAATGGATTCCGTTGCATTGCAACGATGCAAACTTCAACATGATGTCGACGCGAATCTCAACGTTATCCGAGAAAATATAATGAATCTGGTTTTGTGTGATCATTGATAGAAATCGCCGAGTCTGAAGCGAGGTATCAGAGTTTATTACCGGATTGGCTTCAATTGAAATTTTTGCCAGCAAACGATCGCTGCGATGCGACCTACGCACAAATCGCCGCTATCGACAGTTATGCTAATTGCGTCCACCTGTTTCTTGGCCCAACTTGCGAGTATTGTGTCGGTAAGTTGCGAATTGTTCGCCAGTCTTATAGACCAAGTCGAAAATGAACGAGTCTCCTGAATGAAAATTGAGAGAACCGAGAAAAAATTCGAAAGATTGACATTAAAAAAAAAAGAAGCAGTAAACATTAATTTCGAGAAATTAAATTGAACGATGAAAAGTATTGGACACTGTAACACGATAAATTCGAAATACCCGAAAAATGAACAAATAATGCTGAATATGAAAGTCTCGAATTTCGCCTGTTTCATTTATGCTGTTGTTTGTTTATGTTCCCATATTTGCGTGTCGAATTCAATGCTATTCTATGTTTTACTGCTCAGCGAACGTAGGAAGGGTGGTCAAGTTTTTGGGAGCGCCGCTCATCACTACTGGTGGTTTCACATTCGATTTTACCGAAAACAAGACCGAATGTGGTCACGAGTATTTTATGACGACGAGAATCGGTGCGATGTCCTTCAGAGACATCAGCAATATTTTCATCGATTTGATGGACCGGTAAGCAAATTAAATATCTAACGATATTGAGGGAAAACTGTTTTTTTTCTTTTTCTATCAGGACACAAAATTTTCATAATAATAATAAATAAATAATAAAATAAAAAATAAAAAATAGGGTTTTCATTGTATTCCAACAATCGATACTTCAGTCTCGTAATAATTAAGATATTCGAGAAACTTATTCATCGTCGATTAATCATTCGATTACAAACTAGCAGCCTTTTTAATAATTCATTGTTCAATTCTTATGGTCCACCTTGTAACATAGAAATGACTTGGTTACAAATAGTTGAAGAATTCGAAGCAAATACTTGAAGAATTTTCCGTCAGACTAACAAGTCAAAAAAATACGTTTATAAAATATTACCAACAGGTCGCCTGGCACAAAGAAAACCGAACACCTTTAAAAAACAGAAGCAACTCGTTAAAAAATCTATAAAGTTGACCGGGCAGAATGTCCTTAAGGACAGCCTTCGTCAAGGTAGTCCGATCACTAGATTCCTCGTTTTTTTTTTCTTGCACTGACCTTGAGGAAATGTAACGTTTCTGGCGACAACGATTCCCAAGTGCGATTTCGCATTTACTTTTCTTTAAACCTTCGCGGATAATGCCCTTCCGGATCACAGAGGTCCTTTTCGTCCTGCCACGTATATCTCACGTATTTCGAGAGAGAAAAATCTTCAAAAACTCTGCAATGTTTGACATTGATTCTACTTTGAGGTCTCATAGTTGTTATACTCGTTGCATTTGTTTTATTTTATTGGAACGTTTCGAAAACAAGATTTTTGATAAAAAGGCCCATATCATCCGCGGAGGGGTAAAAGTGCCAA